>PVJS01028908.1:0-25178 GCA_004027185.1 Glis glis
GCCCGCAATGACGAGGCGCTGCGGCAGCTGGAGGCCGAGCTGGGCGCCGAGCGGCCTGGCCTGCGCGTGGCGCGGGTGTCCGCCGACCTGGGCTCGGAGGCCGGCCTGCAGCAGCTGCTCAGGGCCCTGCGCGAGATCCCCAGGCCCGAGGGGCTGCAGCGCCTGCTGCTCATCAACAACGCGGGTGAGACTCGGGGCGGGCGGCTGGGGGCGGACTCTCCATGGAGCGCTCACTTTCCCCACCTTTGGGGAAGGTAAGGGCCGAAAGTCCAAAGTCCTTACTGTCCACTTGGGTGGCAAACGCAGGCGCAGTGTACAAGAGAAAGGTCGGTACCGTCGGGGGCCCCCACCCCATCCCAGCACCATTTGCCCCCACCCCATCTCGGCACCATTTGCCCAACCAAGTTTTCTAAGTGTCTGTAGAACTTTCCCGAACGCCTTGCGTACCGCCCTCTAGCGAGGGCCTGACTCAGGACATGGGGTCTCCAAACAAGTAAATACCCTTGCTTCTCCCAATGTCCCTGGAGCCCCTCCCCCCGCCTCGCCCCCAGCCCCAGAGCAAGAAGATGCATTCTCAGTGGGTGGTGTCTCCCCTGGCGGGTCTGCCTGCAGAGCTGGAGAAGCAGAAGGCATAATGGGAAGTGCTGGGCAGATGCTCTCTCCAAGTCTGGATGGGAAGTGGGTATCCGGAGGAATTTGGGGCAGGCTGAGGGAGGAGAAAGCCCCACACACAGTGGGTTATTTCTTTTACTTTTTTTTTCCCCCTCTCCAGGTGATGGGAATGGAACACAGGGCCCTGAACATGCTAGGCAAGTGCTCTACCACTGAGCTGCATCCCTGGCCCTACACTGGGTTATTTCTCCATTTGTCTTTTCAGGCACTCTTGGGGATGTTTCCAAAGGCTTCCTGAACCTCAGTGACCCAGCTGAAGTGAACAACTACTGGGCTCTGAACTTGACCTCCACGCTCTGCCTGACCTCCAGCATCCTGAGGGCCTTCCCTGACAATCCTGGCCTCAGCAGGACTGTGGTTAACATTTCATCCCTCTGTGCCCTGCAGCCCTTCAAGGGCTGGGCATTGTACTGTGCAGGGAAGGCTGCCCGAGACATGATGTTCCAGGTCCTGGCCACAGAGGAACCAGGCGTGAGGGTGCTGAGCTATGCCCCAGGTAGGTGAGAGGTACTGCCATCCGTCCCCCAGAACTGGCTGGCCCCTCTCTCTGGGGGCCAGACTAGGGACTTAGTCTGTTTCCTCAGGGAAGGACACACAAATATATTGTCCCTGAATTAAGACCCCTTATCCCTCGGGGGAAATACAGACTCCAAGGAAGTTAGAGCTGTAGGGCAGGGGTTACGGAGAGAAAGTAGGCAGTTGCCTGGACTCCAGAGGGTTGGAACACAGAAGTCTGAGATATTTGATGGCATTTGGGAGAAGACTACAGTTTGACTTCTGGGCCTGAATCCCCTATCTTCCTGTGAAATAGGGAAGATGCTACCTGTCTCACAGGGCAATTTGGGGGAGAGAATGAGACAGTATGTATGAAAATGATCAACAGTAAAGTACTGTCTAATTGGTGTACTTCTAATTGTCATTTAGGGTTTATCACTTTATTACCTTCATAGGTGCAATTGATGGGAAAGCCTTGAAGGTAGGGACCATGTGCTGTTGGTCCTATGTCCCAGCACCTCGCAAAGCTGCACTGAGGCCGCCTGCAGAAAATGTTAGTTGAATGTTGAGCAGACAGACATTGTTGAGTGGTGACCCTCTCAAGCTGAACTGTCTTGGAATACTGGGAGTAGGGGTGCTAGGATAAATAAGATAGGGTGCTATCATTGTGAAAATTAAAACATATGGGGTCTTGTGACACCTGGTCTAGTTTCTGACTGCCCTACCCAGATGCCACAGTGCCAGGGTCTTTATGTTGGGCTTGCAGTTCCTACAGTTAGAAGTTGTGACAGAGTTGTGGTAGAATGTCTGAGCAACTTAGGTGGAGATCCCCCTAAGGAATCGGGATCCTTGGGAATAGAATTGAGATCCTGGGGGCAGGGAGGTAGAATGGCCTGCCCAAAGCCCAGATGTGGCAGGACCAGGATCCCATCTTGCTTCCAAATTGGTGATCAGTGCCATGTCCAGTTCCCCCCAACATACACATGCCATTATTCTCACACCAGCATCCAACTCATCACCTGTTCTGAGCTCGGCCCAGGACTCACTTAGACAACAGTGACCAAATGTAAACTACGGCCAGGATTGGAGCAGGTTTCAGATTACCATGTGGCTAGGTTAGATGTCAGGAGGCATTATGAGGAAGCTGAGATATTTAGGAGCTTCCCAGGGTCTGAACAAAGAGACCAGTCTGGTTTTCATTTCAGTCTCTAGAAGAACGTTCTAGCAGGTGTCCAATGATAGAATGGGCTGTTTGGAAAGGTAGCAAGTCCCTTCTCATCGGGGATGTGCAGGTGCTTGGAAGATGTTCAAGTGTCGGGATGGTGGTTCTCCTTCCAGGCCTGAGATTCTGTGATTTTCTGCCCCTGAGGACCATTAACTTCAAATTCTGGGCTCCTGTGATTCCTTAATGAGGACTAGAAAGAGCTTACAAGGGTTCAAGGAGGGAGTGATTCCCTTCAGGTGGGGAGACTAGGGACGGCTTTACTGCAGGGAGCTGAACTGGATATTGACCCTTGACAGCTGCTTGGATATTAGCAGATAGTAGGCATTTCCCAGAAATGCAGGTAAAGGTGGGAAAGCTTGTTAGGAGAATGGCAGGCCTTCCAGTGTGACTGGAGGGCAGCAGATAGGGGCCTTGAGGACTAGGCCAAGCTATTGGGAAGCCCCGGAGGGGTTTTGAGGAGAGGAATGGTGTGATCTTTTAGCAAAATGAATTTAGTAGAAGGCTAGGGAAGAAATCGAAGCAGGAAGAGAACCAGGGTTGTAAAAGGGCCTGGTTGTCAGGGTATATAGATGCAGGAGGGTTCTACCTAGTGCTTGGTTGACTATGAGCAGAGGGAAGTAGGGAGGAGGGCATGGAGGTTTTGAGTACTTCATCAGTAGAAGTGGGAAAGTCAAGAGGAAGTATTCTGGGACTGAGGATGTAGCTCAGTGGTAAAGCATGTGCTTCACATGTGTTAAACTCTGGATTTAATCCCCAGAATCTTACTGAAAAAGCAAACAAACAAACAAACATGGAGGTACTGCTTGGACAGGAAATAGCTTGATTTTAGACAAGTTAGTTGTGGGGGGGTGTTCAGTGGGCTTTGGAATTTTAGCCTAGAACTCAGTAAAGACAAAGAAGGGCCTTTGGACCAAGCGTTTCAATCAAGATGAGGCCATACCTGACTCAGCCCAGAACCTGGCTTAGCCCTATTCCTCCTGCCATACAGTAGGAACCCATGACCCTCTGTCCCTATCTTCTGCTTTTCATCCCCATCCCCCTAGGTCCCCTGGACACAGACATGCAGCAGTTGGCCCGGGAGACTTCGGTGGACCCAGACTTGCGGAAACAGCTACAAGAGCTGAAGACAAAGGGGGAGCTGGTGGATTGCAGGATGTCAGCCCAGAAACTGCTGACCTTGCTGCAAACGGACACGTTCAAGTCTGGAGCTCATGTGGACTTCTATGATAGATAAGCTCACATCCTTGGCTGCCTGGGCCTTTTGGCCCCTGTTTTGGGGCACATGTCAGGAGCCCTGTGGCTGCTCATATCCTACCACTGTGGCCCCGACAAACCCGCCTAACCCAGATAAGCTCTCACTCCTACTACCATGCCCTCAGACACAGCCAGTGGGAGTGACTGGGAGTCTGTTATGTAGCCTGGGTGATGAGGCTTGGGGAGAGGTTATGGGTGTTGGAGTTCTCTGTCCCCAGGAATAGACTTTCAGGGATGGGGAAAGCAGCTAAAACACTGAAGAGAGAAGTTTGGGTCTGTTGCTCATTGCTAGTCCATGGGAAAGGAGGGAGAGATCATGTGTGGAATAGGAGGACCCATGTAGATCCACACGTGGCGGGGAGAACAGAACAGGCCCCAGCACACATGGATGCTCAGGGTAACGGGGCATTCTGAGACCTTGTGTTGATCTTTGTGTCCTCATCCTGATGCCTTCTTCTTTTAAGATCCCCCTCCTCCCCCTTTGGCTGGGAGTCGGTACCTCTCAAAGGCAGATACAAATAAAGTGTGGACTTTCCTTAACTAATGCCTGCTTCCTCTTCTTCTAGAGGCCCAGTGACTAACTCCCTGGTTCACTAGGCCCAAGAGTGTTCCTGAGGCAATTAAACCCTTATTTCTGGGGAGTTGACATGGGGCTGTCTGCCTCTTGTCACCAAAGCCCGCACAGTGGCCAGACCAGGTACAAAGTTGTCTAGGACAGATAGGCTGAGACACCTGTTCCTTCATGTTTTGCCCACACTGACCCGTCTTTACTACCCTTTCCTTGCCCTGGAGCTGTTAAGAGTATCCATCCTAGCCCAGCATAGGGGCACAAGCCTGTGATCCCGGTACTTGGGAGGCTGAGACAGGAGGATGGCAGGCTTGAGACCAGTCTCAGCAACTTGCTTAGCGATATCCTGTTTCAAAATAAAAAACAAAGTGGAGCTAGGGGTGTAGCTTGGAGGTAGAATGCCCCTGAATTCAATCCCTGGGAACCAAAAAAAAAAAAAAAGTATCTGTCCTCAGGGTCTAGCACAGCTTGCCCTTCCCAAAACCCTCGCGTATGGGTCCCTTCCCTGGCGCTGCTTTGGATTCCTGGTTCTGCCCCTTGCCCACATGGCAGTGCTCTGGATGGATCCTAGCTCCTGTTGTGAGCCCTCTTGTCATTGTCCATCTGGTCCTGGTCCTTAGGGTGGGCTTAGGACCAGCATGCCTTCAGGGGAGATGAGCAAGATTCCAAAAAAGGGGGAAACTCTGGGAAATCCAGTCCTTCTGCTGGTCAGCAGATGGGATGGGCTGTGAGCGCTGCAGTGGTGGCGGTCTGCAGCTGGACCCTGGCTCATATTTGAGAAGACAGTATGTTCCCTGCCAGCTGATGCCAGGATTCAGCAGTGCATCTGACTCTAGTACAGAACTCTTTGATCCTCCTCATGCCCAGCAGAGGGCGCACTAAGGCTGCACCTCATGGAGAACACCCCACCCCTCACCCCTCACCCCGCCGCTTGCTGGAGGGCAGGGCCCAGGCAGGAGCTGGCAGTGCTCTGCAGGCCCCCCAAGGAATGAGCAAGCAACTACTGCTCTTACTCTGCCCAGCAGAGCCCTCACTCTCTTTGGAGTCAAAATTGATGGGCTCATCCCTGCTCTGCCACTTATAAGCTGGTAACCCAGGGCAAGTTGCTTCTCTGTGCCTCAGTTTTCTTCTCTGAAAAAATGTGGACTATAATGCATCTACCTCAAAGGGTCATGAGTATTAGGTGACCTAATGTTCATAAGTGTTGAGCACAGTGCTACCCCATAGATGAAAAACATTGCCTTTTAACATGCGGATCCAGGTGGACCCGGAGCCCCACGACAGCCTCTCTTCTGAGCAGCCCAGACATCCTCCCCTTGCTGACCTGGGGCAAGAACTCGCTGCACTGCCCCATGCAGGCCTTCTCAGGGGACTGAGGTTCCATCTGGATAGCTCGTCTGGGATTCACAGAATGCATGGACTTTAGAGTCAGGAACCTGCACTGCAGGTCACGGGCAGGGCCCTGCCCCCTCCCTGGGTTTCAGTTTCCTTAGAGCAAATGAACTCCTAGGTTCCTTCCTGCAAACCTTCCTCTAAGGTGTCTCAAGTGCGATAGGCTGTGTCACAGGGCATGGGGTTCAGCCTTGGCAGGTGGGACCTGCAGGAACAGCCTGGTGGGTGGTGGGTGGGAGGTGGATGTCCTGGGAGTGGGAGGGTAGTCAGTGCCAGCCCAGCGCCTGGGGGGAGGTCCAGCAGGGTATACTCTCCCGCTCCCCCATTCAGACTGGCTGATCAGGGGCTATGTGAGGAGTACCACATGTCCCCACGAGGTGGCGAGACCCTCTCATGCCTGACATTTGTCTTCTCTGAGCACAGAGGTTTAAGAGCCTTGGAAGTGCTCCCTAGGCCTGTCTCTCCCTGAAGTCCAGGATTCTGGACTCTCAGGGAACTGAGGAGATTAAAGAAAAGGGGTGGGGGGACAGGGTTGCTGTCCCTGGAAGACCTAAGACCTCCTCAGTGGCCCATGCTGTCTGCCCACAGGGATTTCCCAGGCCTTGATCCCAGCCCCCATCCCAGGACCCCCACCACTGGGGCAGAGAGGCTTTTGTGCAGCCTCAGGGGCTAACCATCTGTGTTCCCAGAGTTCATGGCCCGGCCTTGGTCACCACACACGAGCACACGTGAGCACACACATAAATACACACCTGCACATGCGCAGAGCCCAGCTGCTGGGACGAGCAGGGCCGCAGATTAGCCCAAAGACAAACAAGGTTTCTCTTTGTCTTTGGTTTGAAAGCGCTGGGCAGTTTTTTGGTTTTGTGTTTAATACTCCTGAGCCGGGGGCCAGCAGCTGACCTGTGAGGAGCAGGGGAGGGAGGGGAATATTCCAGGCCCACTCCAGGCACCTCAAGCATGACTAGCCGGGAGGAGGCTGGTCAGGAGCTTCCTCCCATGCCTGATTCCTGTCCCATGAATACGCCCGCATGCCCCACACCCAGTCTGGTGCTGAGTCCCTGGTTAGCCAAGCCCAAGGTGCCAGCTGCTCCTACCCTTTGCTCAGGATCACTCCCCCAGGTCAGTCTCCATCCTAGTATATCGCTCCGGGAAGCTAGGCCCTGGGATACAGCCTCTGGCCTCCTTCACCCACATCCTTCCCCACAGAACATGGCGCCATTCAGTAACGGGTGTGTGCAGTAATTCTGACTCAGCCAATGTGCAGGCCTCAGTGTGAACACACCCAAGAAGGTCCAGCTGTGCTGTCTCACCCATGGGACCCCATGTGGTAACAGGGAGGTGGACAAAGAGTATGGGTGTCACCTCTCTAGCCCCACCACATCTCTCAATGCTCTGGGGTGCAGGAAGAGAGTACACTAGAAGCCTGTAGCCAGATGATGGGAAGTTAACTGAAGAATCGCCCTGAGGCTCTGGGGTCAGCTGGGGGTGGAGTTAAGTGATGGGGTGCTGAGGAGAGGAGGGACTCCATCCTTTCCCCCACACTCCCCAGTCCCGAGGTCTTCTGTCTGCAGTGCTGGGTGTGGGGAGAAGTGCTGGGTCTCTCATACTTTTGAAGTAGAGCCCACCTCTTCACTCCCAGGCTGAGGAGTTAGGGTTCCTTCCCAGCACAGTCATACCCAGCTTTATTTTTTATTTTTGATACAGGGTCTCACTAAGTTGTGGAGGGACTCACTAAGTTGCTGAGGCTGGCCTCGAACCTGCGATCCTCCTGTCTCAGCCTCCCAGGTACTGGGATTACAGGCATACACCACATCCAGCTCATTTGTCTCATTTCGCCTTGTAGGAAAGCATCCTCAGTCCTATCGCCCTTAGACTTTTTTTGTTGGTGAAGAGTTGGAGGAAAGCAGAAAGACAGGGACAAGGATATTCCTTTCTTTCTTTGGGGACCCTCTTTCCAGCCCTCCTCCAAGGCCCAGAGGCTCAAAATGATGCTCCAACAAAGGCACCTGAAGCTGTCTGGTGGTGGCTTCGTCCTCAGTCCCAGGGCAAGGAAGAGAGGGGCCTGGCTCCCTGCAGACTCTCATGGGGTGTCCTCCTGAAGCTGCAAGGAAGAGAGGGACCCGGCTCCCCGCAGCCCCCATGGGGCGCGTCCTCCTGGAGCTGCAAGGAAGAGAGGGACCTGGCTCCCTGCAGCCCCCATGGGGCGTCCTCCTGAGCTGCAAGGAAGAGAGGGACCCGGCTCCCCGCAGCCCCCATGGGGCGTCCTCTTGGAGCTGTGGGAGTCTGTCTGGCCCACAGCAGGTCTGTGTGACCTGGTTCAGGTCTTGGTTCTGCCACTGCTGGGGTCCCTCCTGCTCCGGTCTGCAATGGCGGCTGTGCTCTGGCCTTTTCCAGGGTTCCAAGGCCTCAGTCTCAAGAGGCTGAGTGTGTTCCACAGCCTTTAACCAGACGCAGCACATCTGAGCACTGTTGCGTGTTTGCTAAATGGTGAGTGGATCAATGTGAGAGTCAGCACGATCGAGAGAGTGCACGCTGCCGTAGCCTGCTGCCAGGTGTGCAGCGAGCCCAGAAAAGGGCTGGTGGCTCTGCAGACAAATGGGCCGCTGAATGGGCCCCATCAGCCCCATATCCCTGCCCTTCCTCTGGGAATCCTTCCTCATGGAAGTGGGTGGAGCTGGGATGTGTCAGAGCCACCTGGGGAGTATAAAGCAATCCCTCTCCCATTGCCTATCCTTGACCTGGGATTCGAATTCAGTTGAATTGGATGTGTCCTCAGGAGCACCCAGTATTAAAAAGTAAGCTATGGCTGGGCGTGGTGCACATGCCTGTACTCGGGAGGCTGAGACAGGAGGATGCAGGTTCAAGGCCAGCATCAGCAACTTAGTGAAATTCTCGGCAATGTAGAGAGACCCTGTTTCAAAATAAAAATAAAAGGGGCTGGTCTAGAGATGTAGTTCAGAATGCCCCTGAGTTCAATCCCCAGTACCAAAATAAATAAATAAATAAATAAATAAATAAATAAATAAATAATAAATTAAAAGTGAGCCGTGAGTCTTCGGTACCCAAGTGGTATTGGCAGAAACCAGAGGAGGCAGCCCCTCAGAGGGGAAGTTCCTGGGACAGAGTCAGAGCTAGGGACTGGGGTCAGTCTAAGGTCAGAATTAAGAATCAATAGCCAAGTGTGGTGGCACATGCTTGTAATCCCAGTACTTGGGAGACTGAGACAGGAGGATCCCAGGTTCAAGGACAGCCTCAGCAAGTAGTGAGACTCTCAGCAACCTAGCAAGGCTATTTCAAAATAAAAATAGGGCTGGGGATGTAGCTCAGAGGAAGAATGCCCCTGGGTTCAATCCCCGGTACTACAAAAAAAAAAAATTAAGGGTCAATACATGTCTAGGTTCAGAGGCACAGGGCCACGATCAGACTCAGTCCATAGTGGGGGTTAGGAACATGGAGATGGCCAGAGAAAACTCTGGGAGGCAAAAGAGGTCAGAGTTTAAAATGCTGATTTAGCCAGGCATGGAGGTGCTCCTCTGTAATCCCAGCAACTCTGGAGGCTGAGGCAGGAGAATCACAAGCTCAAGGGCAGCTTAGGCAACTTAGTGAAACCTTGTCTCAAAATGAAAAGTGAAAAGGGCTAAAGGTGTGGCTTGGTAGTAGATTGTCCCTGGGTTCAATCCCCAGCACCATACATCAAAAAAAAAAAAAAAAATCTAATTTGCCCATAAATAATGTCAGGACTAGCAGGCCCATTAGGAGAAGGCCAGGCCTGAAGAACAGTGACCATGCCTGGTGGCTGCTTTCCTGGCCCTAGGACAGTCCCCATTCCCCCCACAACCACACACACACACACACACACACACACACACACTCCAGACAGGAGCCCTGTGCAAAGGGCAGTGGTGGCTACATCAGTTTCTGGAACAAAATGGGCCTTCTGGAATAGTCTGTCCTTGTTGCCCGCCTGGGTGAGACAGGCAAGGGACCAGGAGCAAAGTGGGGGAGTTGAGAGGAAGCCAGTCCCCTCTCTTCTCTGGAGCACCCGGACAGAGAACAAAAACAGACACTGAGACAGTCAAAGACTAAGACAAGGTGAGCAGGACCTGGAGAGGAAGATGGAGAAAGGGCCAGAAATAGGACCCCAGGGAGGAAAACGAAGATTCAAAGACAGTAAGACAGATTCAGATGGAGGGAGAGTGATGGCAGGAGAAGCCTCATACACTCATACTCTCTCACATACACACACACACACACACACACACACACACACACGCACACACACGCACACACCCGGGCCTGTGCTCACGCAGCCGCCCTGAGCCTCGCTGGAAATAATCCCGTTCGCAACGCTGGGGCCTCAGCTGCACAGGCGGTGCCGAGCTGTTACCTTGCACATCTGTCAACTCCAAATGTAGAAGCTGTCATAGGGTGTGTGAGTGTGAGTGTGTGTGAGTGTGTGTGTGTGTGTGTGTGCGCGCGTGCGGGTGGGCCTGTTCCTCCTCGAGAATGCTGAGGACTTAGTTGTGGAGGGACAGGGCCATGGACCCCTCTGGGTCCCCAAGACTCCAGAGGCTCTCCAGGAAGTCCACATCCTGGGAAGCAGTTCTGCTCCTTGTCCTTCCGTGCAGGCTGAGCCCAGGGCCACCCAGGGCTAGGAGATGGCCTGCTGGGCTTGGCTTCTGCAGCCTGGCTTAGCCACTTTCTGCAGCCTGGTGTCCTGGGCAGTCACTTCTAGAAGCAACCAAGGCTCCTCATTTGTCAGGAGGGATGTCCAGGAGCCAGGCCCCAGGGATCCTAGAGCGGTAGTGATGCACACCTGGGCTGATGGGTGTCTGCTGCTCCTTGGACGCCAGGGATTCCTTTCATTCTGCTTATTCTCTCTGAGTGGGCCTTTCTGTGTCCAGCTCTGGATTTCTGGGGACACACCCAGAATCCAGGTCCCTCTGGGGCACTGAGGACTTTGCCCTCCCCTGGCCTATCCTTCTCCCAGCTAATTTCCTTGCTGGGTGTGAGAATGAGCCTGAGGAACTGGTCCTGGGCTGTAGAAGGTCTGGGAATCTCCAGGAACAGAGAATTGGCACAAAACCCGGAGGGCGAGAACGCTTAGCCTTTTGTTGTAAGAGTTGTTGGGCAGAGCCCTGTTCCCTTCTCACCTTCCAGCGGTGAGGACGTTCTTGTCTGTGTTTGTGCTGCTGCCTGCTTGAATTCAAACTTCTCATAGGGGGATTTTATAGCCATGAGGCGGAGGCCCCAGAACCTAAACAGTGAGGAGGGCAGCCTTTCCCTGAAAGAAAAGAGGGGCCGTGGCCAAAAATCCAGCCCCCACGTGAGTTCTCTTCCCACAATGCCATGTCCACCCAGTTTAAGTCTCCCCTGACCCAAGAACTGACCATTTCAAGACCTGAGCACTAAGGCCCTGCCACCTGCCCCAGTCTGCCCGACCCAGCCTCGGGCCATGTCACCCCAGGCCTTACCTGGAACTCTCCTCAGAGTCACCACTCTTTCTGCCCAAAGGTTAGAACATTGTAAGCAGGCTTTGGATGCTCATGGTGCTCAGGGCAGGGGGTCTGAGAGAGGAGATGAGGCCAAAGACCTTGGATCTGTAGCTCAAGCCCTGTCCTTTCAGGGGGTCCAGAGGCCACCACCCTGAGTGTGTTTGCTCCTGGAGCCTGGGACTCCGTGTGTGCACATTATGGATGTATATGAAGCATGCATGGGCCTGCCCTGGACCCCAGCTGTGTGTGTGTGTGTGTGTGTGTGTGTGTGTGTAAACTGTTTGCCACCTTAGTATTAGTCATACATTGGCTTGAACATTTAGCTTTACTTATGCACAGAGGGATGTCTTTGTGTTTGTACCTATATATAAGCGCACTGATGGGAAATTTGCCAGATAATAGTGTGAGCACCAATGTGGACTTGCATGTATAACTGTGTGCTCGTACCTATGAGCCTATTGTGTGAATAAGAGGATAACTTTGAACACTACTGGGAGCGCAGAACAGCATCTGTATTTGAATCACTGTGGGGTTGTGTGTTTAAACCACATATGCATACAACAGCATGCACACACGTGAGAATGAATGACCGTGTCTAACCACGTGTTGTGTCCCTGGGTCACTCTCAGTTCATAACTAGGTGTGCAAAACTGTGCATGAGACTTAACCAGTGTGCATTTACGTGTGTGTGTGATTTTGATATGGGGCAGGTGTTGCTGGAGAAATGGGTGTGTTCAGGCCGATGACTGGGGACAACAATTGTGTGTTGACAAACTCCAGTCACCCCTTAAGCCACATCCAGTGAGAAGGAGATGTGTAAATGTGTCTGTGAAACACAAAACAGAACAGGGACAAAATGCCAGGCCGCTCAGTGGCAGCAGCAAGCCGGGGACTTTTTTTTTCTCTGTCTCCATCTCTCCCTCTTTCCAGCATCTCGGCCCCTCTCTGGCGTCGTTCCCTCACACCTAAGCCCAATGGTGTTTTGCAGTCTTTCAGCTGTTACCTCAGTCCCTCCTCGCCTCATTCCCGATTCACTCCGTTGCTATAGGTATGTTTGAAACCCCAGCGTGGTAGATTTTAATTAGTCTTCCTACAGATGGCCAATTAACATTCATTACTTTTGCCTTGAGCGATTAATTATGAGTTTGGATAGAAAAGGAGAGAAGAGGAGAGGAAGATGGGCAGGTGAATGAAAGGAGAAAAGAGAAGGGGGTTTGATTGGGAGTTTGGAATTTTTACACAGAGCAGGCTGGTGGGGGAGAGGGTGGGAAAGAGCTGCTTGAATCCCCCACTCCCAGCGGCCTCCCTCGGCCCACAGCTGCTCTGGGGCCCCTAATCGGCTTGGCTGGCCCAGCCCTCCAGA
The DNA here is from genome assembly GCA_004027185.1 of Glis glis. Lineage (NCBI taxonomy): Eukaryota > Metazoa > Chordata > Mammalia > Rodentia > Gliridae > Glis > Glis glis. The sequence continues at coordinate 12,468 of PVJS01028908.1, forward strand.
AAAATAGAGCTCACACCCTCATTTCGGGGGTCCTTAAGCCTTTGGTGTTCCCTGACCCCAGCCCTTTCATATTACCGGCTTCTTGTTTCTTGTGCCAGAGCTAAGTGGGAACTATCAGGAATTGTTCAAAGTATAGCAGATACTGCAGAAATGAAGCTGGGCTGACATTCATCCATCCATCCCTAGAATTATAGCAGCTCACTGTACAGATGAGGAAACTGAGGCCCAGACAGGAAGTGACTTCCCCCAGCATCTCAGGAAAAGAGTCCAGCTCTGTTGACCCCTGGGCCCAGTTTTCCTGCTCCAACAGGGTAGTTTATAAAGACTTCGTGCAATATTCAACATTAACAATCTGGTTTCAGGCGTGCACAAGGCATAAGCCTGTTAATCCCAGCTACTCAGGAGGCTGAGGCAGGAAGATCGCAAATTCAAGGCCAGCCTGGGCAACCTAGCAAGATCCTGTCTCAAAATAAAATTTAATTTATTTTATTTTATTAATTAATTTATTTTCTCTTTTGTTGTTGTTACTGGGGATTGAACCCAGAGGCATTCTACCTCTGAGCTACACCCCCAGCCCTATTTTTTATTTTTATTTTGAAACAGGTTCTCATTAGGTTGATAATCTCACTACTTGCTGAAGCTTTTATAGAACCTGCAATCCTTCTGTCTCAGCCTCCCAAGTACTGGGATTACAAGCGTGTGCCACCACACCCGCCTTCCAAATAAAATTTTTAAAAAGTACTTGGGATGTAGCTCAGTGGTAGAGCACTTGCTTCACATGTGCAAGGTCCTGGGTTCAATCCCAGTACTGGAAAAACAAAAAAAAAATCTGGTTTCTCCAGGCGTGGTGGCACATGCTTGTAATTCCAGTACTTGGGAGGTTGAGACAGGAGGATCGTGGGTTCGTGGCTAGCCTCAGCTATTTAATAAGGCCCTCTGCAACTTAGTGACACCCTGTTTCAAAATAAAGAATAAAAAATAGGGCTGGGGGTGTAGCTCAGAGGTAGAATGCACCTGGGTTCAATCCCCAGTACTGCAAAATAAAATCTGGTTTCAAACACAATTCACATCCATTGGTGTGCAGCTAGGTGCCAAATGTTCATGTGATTTTCCAGCTCATTGAAAGTCTCCCTGGGTGACATTGCCCAGTTAAGAACTACATCTATTTCTAATCCCACATCCATTCCAGCAATGAAGAAGCCATGCCTAAACATAAGCAGTGGTCTTTTGGGTAGTAGGATTACAAATGATTTTTAGTTTCCTCTCTAAAATCATGTTTTTTTTTCTTTCTCTAGCACAAATTTATTACATGAACAACAAACTATATAAAGTATGACTACATATTTTATTTTATTGTGGTACTGGGGATTGAACCCAGAGGTATTCTATCTTCGAGCTACACCCTCAGCCCGATTTTACTTCTTATTTTGAAACAGGGTCTCACTAGGTTGATGAGAGTCTCACTACTAGCTAAGGCTGTCCTTGAACCTGTGATCCTCCTGTCTCAGCCTCCCAAGTACTGGGATTACAGGCATACACCACCATGCCCGGCTAGTATGACTACATATTACTTGAAATTTTTTCCAAAATATATTTTGAGAAAAGAAACAGAAAAAGGAGTCCATGTTAGTTTATGATCTCTTTTAAAATACCACAAATATGTACATCAAAATATTAACTCTTGAGTCAGCCTGTCTGAATTCAAATCACAGTTTTACCACCTACTTCAACAATGTCCTGATCTGTTGGGTTGCGTTTAAGAGTACCCATCTCATAGGGTCGTGAGGATTCAATAGAATACTGCATGGGAAGTCTTAGGATAGTGTCTTATACCTAGAAACAGCTCAATAAATATTAGCTAGTACTACTGTTAGTAAGATTTTTAAATAGTGGTATCTGGGTAATTTTAAGGAATTTTTACTTAGCTCTTTTTGCATTCCTCTATCTTGAAAATTTTCCATAGTGAAAATGCATTACATTGGTAATAGGATAGTGTAATATGGAAGAGTGGGGAGGGAGTAAAGGAATAAAAGAGAGGAAGGAGGGAGGGAAGGAGAAAGGAAAGAAGGAAGGAGAGTGGGCATGTGTATTTATCCTGTTCAAAGCAAATGTAGTGCTACTGTTTATATTTTCTGTTAAATGTCTACCATTTTACTCACAGTTATGATAGCTGTGGTTATGACAGTTGTATGGCCCAGGTCCCCTGTAATTCTTACTCAGAACATGACACTCTCCTCCTCTCCTCTCCTCTCCTCTCCTCTCCTCTCCTCTCCTCTTCTCTCCTCTCCCCTCCCCTCCCCTCCCCTCCCCTCCTCGTGACTAAGTCTTCTTCATCCTGCACATCCTCACTCCTGCCGTAGTCTATTCCACTCCCCCACTCACACCCAGCCTGCCTATTGGTCTGTTCTTGAGGAGTCTGGGCAAAAGCTTTTGTCTGCAGAGGTTCTCTGTGGGTGCCCTCTTCCCCCCTCTCGGCATACTTCCTCTGCTCACACTTGAGGTTTCGGTGTGCATGTTGCCCTGTTTGCAAGGTGCAGACCCACACTTGGCCACAATTCCCCTGCATGTCTCTTAGTTCTTGAGAATCTGATTGGCCCAGGGCCTCTTTGGGAGCCACTTATGGCTCACTAGCTAGGCCACAAATTGGCTCCCACGGATCATGCGTCCATCCTTAGTGTGATATACTGTGGAGAGGTACCGTGGTGGATGGCCATTCACACAGTGCAGGATATAACTGGGCCACAGTTTCCTCAGATGGGGATCTGGGTAGGACAAAAAATGGTTAGCATCTTAGCCAGGTGCAGCGGTACACACCTGCAATCCCTATACACAGGAGGCTGAGACAGTCCAATCTCAGGTTTGAGGCCAGCCTCAGCAACTTAGACCCCTCAGCAACTTAGTGGGACCCTGTTTCAAAATAAAAAATAAAGCCAGGCGTGGTGGCGCATACTTGTAATCCCAGTACTTGGGAGACTGAGACAGGAGGATCGCAGGTTTGCAACCAGCCTCAGCAACTTAGTGAGGCCCTCCACAACTTAGTGAAACCCTTTTCCAAATAAAAAATAAAATAGGGCTGGAGATGTAGCTCAGAGGTACAATGACCCTGGGTTCAATCTCCAGTACCACAAAAAATAACATAAAATAAAATAAAAAATAAGTGGGGCATGGTGGCACACACTTGTAATCCCAGTACTTGGGAAGCTGAGATAGGAGGATCGCAGGTTCGTGGCCAGCCTCAGCAACTTAGTGAGGCCCTCCACAACTTAGTGAGAGCCTGTTTCAAAATAAGAAATAAAAATAGGTCTGGTGGTGTATCTCAGGTAGAATGCCCCGGGTTCTATCCCTAGCACCAAAAATAAATAAATAAATAATAAAATAAGGCTAGGGTTGTGACTCAGAGATAGAATTCCCCTGGGTTCAATCCCCAATACCAACGAAAAAAAAAAAGAGAGAGAGAGAGAGAAAGAAAAAGAAATGGTTGACATCTTTGGTATTGTCTTCCTATCATGTGCCTCCAAAACACCCGCCATCCATGCCCCACCATTCACACTGTATTGTCAACATCCAGTGGCTTGTTCTATTCCAGCCAATCTGCTAAACGCTAAGCTCCACTCTAAGTCTTACTCAGGGCTGTGTCCTCAGCGCCAAGCACAATGCTTGACACAGGTGGGTGGCTGGGTGTCTATCTGTTGAATGCTGGGAAAGAGCTCCATGTGATGACACCATCCTATTTATTTATTTATTTATAATTATTTATTTATTTATGATACTGGGGATGGAACCCAGGGGCCTTCTACCTCCGAGCTACACCCCCGGCCTGATTTCATATTTTATTTGGAAACAGGGTCTCACTAAGTTGCAGAGGGTCTCACTAAATTGCTGAGGCTGGCTTCGAATTTGTAATCCTCCTGTCTCAGCCTCCCAAGTACTGGGATTACAAGCGTGCACCGCCACGCCTACCTTCATCCTATATATTTATGAAGGTCTTATAGAGCTGCACATGGTGAACCTCTGTGATGGAAACATTTGTCAGCTTCTGGCGTCTCTGGTGAGAAATGGATGACCCGGGTGAATTAGAGCAGCCAGGGAGGGCACCCGGAAGGGAGAGCAATTGGAGTCGAAGGCGAGGCGAGGTCTCCACTCCAGTGAGAGCCGGCTTGGCTCAGCACCTCCTGGCCTTTCTGTAGTTCATGTCTGAGCAACCTCAGTGTTGGGACTGAGGACATTGTGTCAGGTCAGGGCCTACAGTCAGGCTCCCGGACAACTGGAGGAGGGAGCATAAGATCGAGGCCTGGGCACAGGTGGCAGCAGGGTAGGAAAGGCCCACAGAGCAGGGTGCCCGCGAGAGGACTAAGAAATCAGTGATCAGTTCCTGGGGAAGAGGAGATGGGGGTGGGGGCTGCCAGATGGCTCATTAGGATAACAAGAGGCTCCCCCAATCCCACTTACTGAGACTCCAGGGCTTCCCCCAGTCCTGAGGCAGGGGTGTCCCTGGGGCTGGGTAGGGGTGAGTGAGTGGGCTGCAGCTGGGGGAGAGAATGGCTGGACATGGAGAAGGAAGGCGGTCCTGGAAACCCAGACATGGAGGCAGGAGGGAGGGGCTGTGGAGGGCTGAAGTGCTGGGTGGGAACCAAGGGCAGTGGCTGCCTTGCTCTTTTCATGCCACAGTCCCAGGGAGTCCTGGGTCCCTGCCACGTGCCTCTCCTGGCCACACAAGTGCAAGTGTAAGTAGCGGTCTGAAGATCCCAGAGAACACCGCTTAGGGAAGGAGAGCAGAGAGGGCTGCCTGGAAGAAGTGAGACAAACAGGCCTGGAAGGCTGAGCAGGGTTGGCAGGGTGAGGAGAAGGAAGGCGCGCTAGCTGACAGGAAACTCGTGAGCAAAAGCTCCGGCAGGGAACAGCATGGCATGGAGACAGGGAGACAGCCAGCTGGGTGGCCCCTGGTCTGTCAGAGAAGAGACAGTGAGGCTGGAGGATCGCTGTCATGTCTCCCATCCAAGATGAGAGGCAATCCGGCGTGTTCAGGCCACTGACTGAGCACTGTCTTGGAAGCACCGGGGCTGAGGAACCCGGGCTTACATGGAGCGATGCTCCCTGGGGCAAATATCTACAAGATCAGGCCCCTCTCCTCAACACTAAACCCTTGAGACTACTCACAGTCTTCCTCCAGGCCTCTCCCAGTCACTGGTGGCCCCATCCAGGGAGCTGGTTAAAAGTCCAGATTCACCCCTGTGATGCCCCCCACACTCATCACATCCTTCAACTCCAGCTGGCCGGAGTTGCTGACTGTCCTCTTATCCTCTTATGATAGGTGCCTGGAGGCCACCTATCATAAGGAACATGACAGAACAAGACAGAAGTGCGGCTCTCAATGTCTTCTTTGTTGCTCAGGAGACATAGACAGGGGTGGAGCAGCTACCTGACAAAGGGTGTGCTCCTGACCTTGAGTTCTGTGGGCTTCAGGGTGGGAGGACCCGGACTGGAGCCAGGGAGTCTCCTCTCCAGGGGCTGCTGCCCTGGGCTTACAGGGAGCCCAGCCCTCAGGGCTCCAGGCACTGCTCCACCTGCCTGGTTTGCCACCCATTCTCTGACCGCTGCCCATTACCAAATGTCACTTCCCTTTGGGTCACTTAGTTCAAATGCCTGAGAGAGAAACAGATTGTTTGAGCTGGCCCCAAATCCACTAAGCCTGCATGGACCACCCTGATACAATCAGCTGTTGCCAGAAGGAAGGCTGTGGGGTTCACCCAGGACCAGTAGAGGGTGTGTGGAGGTGTGGAAATATCGGGCAGGGATACTGAAAAATTTGCACACATCTAGATTAGTTTTCATTTCATGTACTGGTTTCCATGTTCCTGAATTTTCTTTCATTTGCTCCTACTAGTTTTTGAAAAACACAAGTTTAGTAATCATGGTCACTGTTTAGTGGAAATAAACATTTATTCTAAGTTGTTCTTCTGAAATAGCAGAGGAAAATTACCTGAATTACCATGAACATTTTTTTCCTTAAAAAAATTTCCCACTTTGAAACCTTTGGAGATTACTTATTGGCATAATTTCTCTCTTATGTCCCAAATGGTTTTGAAATATTTATTGCTTCTCTCAGATGACAAACCATGAAATATTCCTTCAATCTTTGATGGCAAAGAGAAAAATGCCTATCATTTCAATTAGAAGCTCTTTAGGAAAAAAAAAAAATAATGCTTGCAATGCTTAGCCCATTGTTTAAAATTTGCTAAGGTTTGTAAGCAAAAGGTGAATCCAAATTTGGAAACCAAAGTCAGCCAAGTCCTCACTGCACCGGCCACCTGTGCATTTCAAGAATAGCTTGATACAACTTCCCATGTTTGAATAATCTGCAGAGGCCCCTCAGTCACAACCAATAATCCAACATGTTTTCAACAACCCCGGAGCTTCCTGTATGTTATGCCTTCACTCCGCTTACAAATGTTTTGAAAATTTGCCAGCTTTTCGAGATGCATGAATAGTGTCATACAAAGAATTGACAGTACTGAGATCACTTTGGAGTTCTTTCATATCCCGACAAACCTCAACACCATTAAATCCCCAAGACGTGCATGACAATGTGTGTATAAAGCTCTTGGCTCATCCTCCATAAACGTTGTAGCAACACTATTAACTCTTCCACTTGTGTAAGCAGCCCCGGTGTAGACAGAGCCATGCATTTTATTAAAATCAGCTTCCATAATAATTGGGTGTAAGAGCCTCCCAATGATCTTATCCATACCTATGGCACCCATGGATGCCGCCTTAAGACAGCCTCCAACGTTTTCTGCAGGGACCTTGCACAGGTTGAACAGGAAGCATCATTACACCACCAGCAGTTGTCTCATTGTATCTCACGATGGAAACAGTGCCCTTCTTTACCATTTCATTAATAATTCTAAGTGCTTGCTATATGCTAGGCGCTATACTAAGTGCTTTACATGCAAATACTCACTGAATCCTCCCAACCAACTACAAGGCAGGTTCCACCATCTCTTCCCATTTTTCAAATAAGGAAATTGGCATTGGTAGGTTAAGTAGCTTGCCCGAGTTTCACAGCAAGTTTGAACCATTTGTAGAAACTTCAATTAGATGTAAGTTCTCTTTGTTTCTCTTTGATTTCCAACTAAAACATTTTCCTTTGTTCACAAATTAGATTCCCTTTGCCAAGGACAGTTTTCCCAGAAATAAAATACTTTCAACTTCAGATGCATCCTACTTCCCTCATTAGGTTTCAGTTAATCAGATTGCAGCTTCCAAAAGACAATGTCAAATATATGATTACAAAATAACACTGATTATAAATGTGTTTTATTTTTTTCTAGTGTTCTGAACATCCCCAGGAATTTTTCCAAGTTTTGATTGCCCTTTCATTTCTGAATTGTTTTAGCAGAACAACTACAATGGGTGACAGAGTTGTAGAACTTTATAACACTTTGTTCAATTCATGAAAAATCCAATTACTAAGATTTTAAAAATTGCCGGGCTTGGTGGCACATGCCTGTGATCCTAGTACTTGGGAGGCTGAGACAGGAGGATTGCGGATTCAAGGCCAACCTCAGTAATTTAGTGAGACCCTGTTTCAAAAATAAAAAATGAAAAGCACTGGGGGTGTAGCTTGGTGGTGGAATGCCTCTGGGTTCGATCACCAGTACCAAAAAATAAATAAAATAAAATTAATTATTTTCATTTGGCTTGGACCTTTTGAACTTTAAAGGTAGTTTGGGGTTGACAAGGGCCATTCCTTCCTTTCTCATTTCAAACTATGTGCAGAATCTTGTTTTGCAACGTGTTAGTCTCTCTCCCCACCCTCATGCCAACCCTGATTTACTCTTCACGAGGAAATACTTGATCACTCCTCACTACTACTCCTGGCATCGTAATTTGATGGTAAACTCTTGGAAATCTTTGTGAGAAACAGAAACCCAAACTTTTGTTTTGACATCAATTTTTAGATCCCTGTGACTTAAGTATTTATTTAGAATTGCTCAGCGATTGTGTTCCATCTACAAGAAGAGAATGCCAATGACAGATTCTCTAACACTTCTTGTGAAGACGCTTTCCATGTTTTCTCAGTTATTTTCTAACCAGATTAATGTCCCAAAGCAGGGCTCTTGCAGCCTAGTGACATTACTCCTGCTATGGCCCAGAAACAAAGAATTTAAGGTTTTCCCACTGACTACGGTTTTTATAAGGAAATCATGTTGTTATTTAACAATCTTTCATCCTAGTCTTTTGTTTGTTTGTTTTTGCGGTACTGGGAATTGAACCCAGGGGCATTCTACCTCCAAGCTACACCCCAGGCCTATTTTTTATTCTTTATTTTGAAACAGGGTTTATCTAAGTTGCGGAGGGCCTCAGTAAGTAGCTGAGGCTGGCCACGAACCCGGATCCTCCGGTCTCAGCTTCCCAAGTACTGGGATTACAAGCGAGCGCCACCATGCCCAGCTCGTCCTAGTCTTTTAAATTCTGTTTTACTAATTTGGAAATAATGCCCCAATTCTATTCCTTTGATGGTTGCCCTAGACATTTATTTTGTCAGGCATATTTTAAATTTCCCAAATGGAAAGTTAATCACTACCTTTGCCCTCCTTCAGAATAATGTATGATACAAATGTGTTTTAACTTTGATCGCCACTTTGCCCCAACTTATATGGTATTGCTGTTCAAAATTTGGTTTCACATGTTTTTGAGTCCCACAAATTATACAATAACTTTATGGGTTTATGTAGCCAATATTTGCTTAAATTAATTTTATTCACCATTCACCCTTTCATCTCAGACTTTTCTTCTGCAATCATTTTTATGGATCTCTTAATTTTTTATTTAGTATAATGGGTCTTTTAATTAACTCCATCAAATACACATGGTCTAAAACATGTCCGGATCAAAAAAGGTCGATCTTGCAGTCATCTGTACAGACTCTGCTGAACTATCCCAAGCTCAGTATAAATTGTTTTTCAAAGTTCCTTTTCCACTGAGCCAATCTGGGTAAAGTTAAAATTCTTCTTCTGACTCTTGGCTGTCAGATTGCTTGAGTTGCTCCAGCCACTCTATGGTTTCTTTCTGTAATAGTTTTCCTTCTGTCTGAAATTCCTTTAGCTAAGTTTGGTTGTTTAAAAAAAAAAGAAAAATTTTTTTTGGTACTGAGGATTGAACCCAGGAGTGTTCTACTTCCAAGCTATACCATCAGCCCTATTTATTTATTTATTTATTTATTTATTTATTTATTTATTTATTTTGAAATAGGGTCTCACTAAGTTGCTGAAGTCCTTGCTCAATTGCTGAGATTGGCCTTAAACCTGCAATCCTCCTGTCTTAGCCTCCCAAGTACAGGCATGCGCCACCACGCCCGGCTAAAAATTTTCATTTATTGTGTGGAAATGTCGTTATTTCACTCTTACTCTTGAAAGACAGTTTTTGCTAAAAATACAATTCTAACTTGTAAGTTATTTTCTCTCAGTGTTTTGAAGATATATCTCACTCTCTCCTGGCATCCACAGTTGAGAGTCAGTTGTCAGTCTGATTGTCATCGCTTTCTAATAATCCATCTTTTTTCTCTGCTACTTTTAAGATCTCTTTTCCTGGTTGGGTGCGGTGGCACATGCCTATAATCTCAGCTACTTGGGTGGCTTGAGACAGGAGGATCGCAAGTTCAAGGCCAGCCTGGGAAACTCAGTGAGACCAGGCAAGGTGGCGAACACCTATAATCCCAGTACTTGGGAGGCTGAGACAGGAGGATTGCAGGTTCAAAGCCAGCCTCAGCAATTTAGCAAGAGTCTGAGCAACTTAGTGAGACCCTGTTTCATATAAAAAAAATAAAATAGGCCTGGGGGTATAGCTCAGAGGCAGAACACTGCTGAGTTCAATCCCCAGTACCAAAAAAATAAAAATAAAAAGTGCTAGGGATATAGCTCAGTGGTAGAGCACCCCTGGGTTCAATCCCTGGTACCCCCAATCTCTTTTCCTTTCATATTCTGCAATTACATTTTCATGTGTATATTCATTTATCTTGTTGGAATCCAGTGGTTTTCTATTCCAAGGATTGATGTCATTAATCGATTTTGAAAATGTCTTAGCCATTACCTCTTCAAATGAAGCCTACTCTAGGGTTCTCTACCTTTAGAACCCCAATTACATATATGATAATCCTTCAGAAACAACCTCCACATCTCTTAACCTCTCAATGGATTTTACAGCTTTGCCTCTCTTGGTGCTGCATTTTTTCAGCTCTTCTGATTTCTGGTTCATGAATTCTCTCTCCAGCTATGTCTAATCTGCTAATTTTTTATAAATTGAATTCCTAGTTTCAGTGGCTATAATATTTCTTTTTGGCACTTTTCTTTTTAAATTTCTTTATTGGTGCATTATGATTGTACATAATAGATTCACAGTGATACCTTCATATATGCACATAACATTATTTGGTCTGTTTTCTTCCCTGGACCTCCCCTTCTCTTCCCTCTTTCCCCCATCCCCTTCCACTACTCTACTGGTCTCTTTCCTATTTTTATGGAGTCCCTTTTCTTTCCTTTATTCTCTCTAGCTTTCACACATGAGAGAAAACATGCTGCCCTGTATTTTCTGAGTCTGGCTTTTATTTCATTTAGCATAATGTTCTCCAGTTCCATCCATTTTCCTGCAAATGACATAATTTTATTCTCTATGGCTTAGTAAAACTGTAATGTGTATATATACTACATTTTCTTTATCCATTCTATGTTGGTGGACACCTAGCTTGGTTCCATAACTTGGCTGTTGTGAATTGCGCTGCTATAAACATGGGTATGCATGTGTCTCTATAGTATTCTGACTTTAATTCTTTTGGGAAGATACAGAGGAGTAGTATAGCTGGGTCATGTGGTTGTTACATTCCTAGACTTTTTTTTTTTTTTTGCGGTCCTGGGGATTGAACCCAGGGGCATTCTACCTCTGAGTTGCACCCCCAGCCCTGTTTTTTATTCTTTATTTTGAGACAGGGTCTCACTAAGTTGCAGAGGGCCTCACTAAGTAGCTGAGGCTGGCCGTGAACCTGTGATCCTCCTGTCTCAGCCTCCCAAGTATGGGGATTACAAGTGTGTGCCACCACGCCCGGCTCCATTCCTAGTCTTTTGAGGAACCTCCATACTGATTTCCATAGTGGTTTTACTAATTTACAATTCCACTGAAAGTGAATGTTTGTTGGTACTTTTCCAAATCAGGGCCCTTTTTATTTAACTGATAGTCCTTTTTGTTTACATTTATATACTGTAAAATGCATTAATCTGGGTTTTGTTTGTTTGTTTGGTTTGTTTTGTTTTGTAGTACTGGGGATTGAATCCAGGGATCACACATGCTAGGCAAACACTCTACCACTGAGCCCCAGTTCTTTTTATTCTGTTTTGAGATAGGGTCTTGCTACATTGCCCAGGCAGCTCAAACTTGTGTACCACCTCACTTGGTAAATTGGAGTTTTTTCTTTTGCAGGACTAGGGATTGAACCCAGGGGCACTCTACCACTGAGCTACATCCTCAGCCCTTTTTATTTTTAATTTTTATTTTTTGAGACAAGGTCTTGCTGTATTGCTCAGGCTAGCCTCGAACTTGAGATCCTCCTGCCTCAGCCTCCCAGGTAGTGGGATTACAGGCATGTGCTAACATGCCCGGCAATTTGGAGATTTTTTAGAGCTTTCTGAAATGTTTGGTCCCAAATCCAACTGAGACTGGGACCGTGGTTAGGAATTTTTAGGAAAACAGGTTTTCTTTTTTTCCCCTTCTACATAGAGTCAAAGATGAGCCAGGCACTTATGCCCACCATCTCCCCTTGTTGAGACAGACTTTTTTTGTTTACTCAGTAAAGATGTCACCTTTGGGGATCTCTGATCTGACTTCCTGCTTTAGATGAGTCCCAAGTTTTATTCCTTGTCCCTCTCAATTGTGGCCCTTTAAAACCCAACCATAGCCAGGCATGGCGGTGCACCCCTGTAATCCCAATACTTGGGAGGCTAAGACAGGAGGATCGCAGTTTTGAGACTCTCATCAACCTAGTGAGACCCTGTTTCCAAAATAATAATACTAAAACCCAACCTTTGGACCACCAGAGAATTGGGATTTGTCCCAACGCAAACTCTAGTTTCAGAATTCACTTCCTTGTCTCAATTCAAGCTTTCTATACTCTCTAGACAATTGAAGATTTTTCCTTAATTTTGTGCCAGTTCAGCCATCATTCAAAAAGACAGGTGTGTTTGTTTGCTTGCTTGTTTGTTTTGTGGTGTTGGGGATGGAATTCAGGGCCTCACACATGCTAGGCATGTGCTCTATCACTGAGCTACATTCCCAGACCAAAAACTTTCCAGAGTATTTTTTTAGGGGGGCCAGGATTTTAAGACTAGCAAAGGTTGGTTATTGAAGTTAAGTAGTAAAATATGTTGGGGTTCATTATACCATTCTCTCTGCACAGTAAGTTTGAAATTTCATATAAGAAAAAATTTGTGTTAAGAAAAATTCCCTATATAAATTCATAGTGAGAGCCGGGCATGGTGGCACACACTTATAATCCCAGTACTTGCGAGGCTGAGACAGGAGGATTGCAGGTTCGAGGCCAGCCTCAGCTACTTAGTGAGGCCCTCTACAACTTAGTGAGACCCTGTTTCAAAATAAAGAATAAAAAATAGGGCTGGTGGTGTAGCTTGGAGGTAGAATGCCCCTGGGTTCAATCCCCAGTAC
>PVJS01028909.1:0-25174 GCA_004027185.1 Glis glis
CTTAGTGAGTCCCTCCACAACTTCGTGAGACCCAGTTTCAAAATAAAGTATAAAAAATAGGGCCAGGGGTGTAGCGCGGAGGTAGAACGCCCCTGGGTTCAATCCCCGGTACCGCAATAAATAAATAAATAAATAAATAAATAAATAAATAAATAAATAAATAAATAAAAAGCCAGGCGTTGTGGCGCACACTTGTAATCCCAGTACTTGGGAGGCTGAAACAGGAGGATCACAGGTTCAAAACCAGCCTCAGGAACTTAGTGAGGCTCTCCCCAACTTAGTGAGACCCTGTTTCCAAATAAAATATAAAAATTGGGCTAGGGTGTAGCTCGGAGGTAGAAGGCCCCTGGGTTCAATCTCCAGTACCACACACACAAAAAAAAAAAAAGAAAGAAAGAAAAAAATCAGGCTGGGGGTGTAGCTTGAAGGTAGAATGCCTGAGTTCAATCCCCAGTAACACACACACACACACACACACACAAATGTAAAGATGGGCAATACCAGTGAGGGTAAAAATACATAATGAAGTAGCTTTTGGAAGCTACATGGTTATAGTCTAGAGGTGTGTTTTGGGAGCAATTCATAGTAATACCGACCACCTTTTCCATTTTATCTCTTTTGAACAATTAATTCTGCCTCTAGGAATATATCCTGCACCTTTCATGTGCTCAAAATACATTCATAAGGATGTCATTATATTAAGAACTTCTAACAGAAAAAAAAGAAGAAGCAACCTAAATGTCCTTCAATAGAGAAGAGACTGAATAGCGGGGCATGGTGGTGCACGCTTCGTAAGCCCAGTACTTGGGAGGCTGAGACAGGAGGATTGCAGGTTCAAGGACAGCCTCAGCAAGTAGTGAGACTCTCAACAACTTGGTGAGACCCTGTTTCAAAATAAAACAATAAAATAGGGCTGGAGGTGTAGGTCAGAGGTAGAATGCCCTTAGGTTCAATCCCCAGTAACACACACAAAAAAAGAGACTGAATGAATTTATAGGGCGGGGTTACTATGGAATGCTGCTTCAGACATTAAAAGAACAAGGTTGAAGCGGGGCAAGGTAGCCAGTGCCTATAATTCCAGTACTTGGGAGGCTGAGACAGGAGGATTGCAAGTTCAAGACCAGCCTCAACAACTTAGGCAGACCCTTAGCAACTTAGCAAGACCCTGTTTCAAAATAAAAAATAAAATGTGCCAGGGATGGAGCTCAGAGGTAAAATGCCCCTGGCTTCAATCACAAGTACCAAAAAAAAAAAAGAAAGAAAAAAAGAGAGAGAAAAGAATGAGGTTGATCTGTATATACTGCAAAAATTACCAAGATATAACTGAAAAAAGCAAGTCACACAATTATATGCAAAGTGTTGTTCTTGTTTGTACTTACATGCATATATACATAGAAAAGGGGTCAAGAAGGACACACACCAGCTGTCATGTGGAGTCACGGCGGTGGTGGCAGAGGACAAAGAGGGTAAGGAGAGACCTTTACTTTTTGCTCTCTATGCTACTCTATTGTTTGATTTCTTTTTCAACATGCAAGTGACTGTGCTTTACATTTGTCTTTTTGAAATATAGATATGTGCAAAGTGAATTAGTCGATAATGTTTAGAAAATGTTCCCAGCTGTGTTGGTTGTTCAGAACAACAGCAACAAAAACATAAGCACCTCACCCAAATGTTAACTGGCGAGCATGAAGACCAGAGACCCCAGATGCTCCGAAAGGTCAGCTCTGTAACATGGACTCTCATAATTAAAGGCGACAACATGAGCCGCCCAGAGCAAACACGGGCTTTGGAGTGGAGCAGATCTGCTTCCAGGCCTGGCCCCGTCTCTTTCTTTCTGTGACTAGGAGCTAATTACTTAAACCTCGTTGACTCTCGATTAAATGGAGAAAAAAAAGTGCCTAATTCCAGTCTTGAAGCACAGACCATGTATGTACATTTTCTTCTGGCCTTCTGATGTGTTATATAGGTAGGATGGACTAATATAGCTGGGAGACTACAGGGAACTCTTCAAAGGACTTTCTTCCCCTAGGTGGACACAAAGATATGTTCCTAGGGCCCTATCTCGATGGCAGAGTGGCCAGAAATTCAGCAGCTTATGGGGAAAGGTTGAAACACAAGCGCTCTGGGCACCAGGGCCGGGATGAATAACTCCAGTAGCTGCAGCTATGAAGAGCAAAGGTTCTAACATTTACTATCCATCAGAATGACCCGCAAGCCTTGTTAAAACAGCTTGCTGGTCTCCATCCTGAGTCTCGGATTCAGTGGGTCTGGGTTGGATCTCAAGAGTTGGTATTCCTAACGGACTTCCAGGCCATGCTGCTGCTGGTCTGGGGACCACACTTTGAGACCCACGGACCGAGAGCATCAACAATGGCTCCTCCTTCAGTGGATGTTTGGCTGCGAGCAGTCCCTTTCTGTACCCCCTGTCTAGGATGCTGCTTCTTAGTATTCTCTCTGCACCTCCCCAGGCACCAAGAATGCCAGGATGCTCCCTGGTCTGAGCCCTGGCCAGTAGACAGTCTCTGTAGCCTGTGCCACTTCCATCCAAGTTGATAGGGAACCCAAGACTTTGAGTTGGGGAAGGGAGGTGTTGGTGGGACATGCTGAGAGCCAGCTCCAGCTCTGGCCTGGGTCCTGTCTGCTCTGTGTGCTCAGCACAAGGACAGGAAGTGTGTCCCCCTTCTGCCTAAGCAGATTGGGAAAGATAACTTTGTTAGCAGGAGAAGGCTGGGCCCAGGGGTCCCGCTCTATAGAATTGGCACAATCTGCTATCATGCATGAGCTGCTCCGTTCAATAGGGAGCCCTGCCTTGCCCTGACAACTCGTCTGGGCTGGAAATCCTCTCTCAAGTGAACGTGCCCCCGGTTCCCCCTCCAGTCCACCCTTTGCCCCTCAGGGCACGGGAGCCCTTAAGCCTCAGCCGGATGGCCTTGGTGATGAAGACTCGGCTCACAACCAACCCAGCCAGGGAGAGGGACAGAGGGGGATGTTTCACCTCCTGGTCCTCTGCAAGTGTTACAAACAAGAAAAATCAAGTATTGATTCCTAGGCTATGGAAGCACAGAACCCTTAATCTCTCTCCAGCGGCATCTACCCTCTCCTAATAACGGAGATAGCAGTTGCTGTTCATCAGGTGCTTACTAGGCCAAGTATTGACCTCAGTTTTACACAGACCGTTTTATTTAATCACCGCAATTCTCTGCAGCCAACACTGTTGCCCATTTTTACAAGAAAGCTGAGGCCGAGACAATAGACATCACTTCCGCAAGGTTGGGGCAGCTGGCTAGTGGTGAAGCAAAGACCATCCCACTCCTGGCATTAACCACTTTGCTGTGCAGTTTCCAAAGAGATGGAGCTTCAGGTTCCTAAGGCCAAATCCAGGTGGATCTTGGACTGCACTGAGTGGGTGATGGGCAGACCAGATTCTTCATCTTTCCTCCCCGCCCCCACAGAGAGATGTACATGGGACCTCTTTGCACATTTCTTGCGCAAGGCATCACATCAGGGACTGTGCCTCATCCACCTCCATGTTCCCAACATAGTGTCAAGCACATAGTAGCTGCTTAACAAAGTCTGTGGTTGAAAGGAAGGGCAAAGCTGCATATTGGAGGCTGAGTAGTATCTTGTTTCTTAGTGTTGTTGGAGTTTTGAAGATGTACAAGTGAAAAAAATATGTGGATATCAAGAGATGAAAATTATATTGCCCAACAGATTTTGTCCTTGTCCTCTAAGCTCTTTGCTACTGAGAGCCTTCACCCAACCTCCCCCACAGTCTTATGACTCCTCCCTCACTTTTTTTTCTTTACAGTACTGGGGATCGAACCACCCAGGGGTATTCTACCTCTGAGCTATACTCCCAGCCATTTTTATTTTGTTTTGTTTTGTTTTGAAACAGGGTCTCACTAAGTTGCTGAGGGTCTAAGTTGCTGAGGCTGTCCTAGAACCTGCGATTCTCCTATCTCAGCCTCCCAAGTATTAGGATTACAGGTGTATGCCACCACACCTGGCTCCTCACCTTCTTTCAAATCTATTCAAATCTCACTTTGTCAGTGAGGTCTCTCTGAGCACCACATCCCCTCCACTCACCCTCCCCTACCCCCTGCAATACTTAGTCATTTTGGGTAGCACCTAGCACCTTCTGACATGCTATATAATTCACTCATTTATCTGTTTAGAGCTTATTGTCTGCCTGTCCACTTGAACATAACAAGCTCTGCTATGGCAGGGATTTTTGTTTTGTTCACTAATGAGTCCCAAACACCTCCAAGAGTGGGATCTCAACAAATATTTGCTGCATGAATCTCCAAACACTGTCCAATAAGTCAGACCTGGGCCTGAAATTCTCAGGGAAGTGACCCAATTCTGTTGTGTTGCAGAAACACAAGCCCCTGGTGTTGTGTTTCTCATAGACCCATTTTCCCCTCTGAACATGCCAGTAGCTGAAAGAGAGGGGCTGTGCATCTCCTAATCTAGTCACAACAGAGATTGACTGAGGACGGTCCCCTGAGGCCCCATCAATCTTTCTGTCCTTCTACTCAGCCAGGGCTCACCTGGGGCTGCCTATTGAGTCCTTGGACCACAGGAAGGAGTACCAGGGTCATGGAAAGCACATGGGGCTCGGAGCTGTCCCCCAGCCTCAGAGCATCGTTTCTACTCTGAGCCTTGGTTTCCTCATCTATAAAACGAAGCCAATGATCTCCTCCAACCTTTCCCAGTTCTGACAGTTTCCAGCAGAAAGGGGGAAGTGTGTGAGCTTGGTCAAGATAGACTTAGAGCGGGTGCGGTGCTGCTTACCTGTAATCCCAGTACGTGGGAGGCTGAGACAGGAGGATTGCAGGTTCAAAGCCAGCTTCAGAAACTTAGTGAGACCCTGTTTCCAAATAAAAAATAAAATAGGTCTGCAGGGTGTAGCCCAGAGGCAGAAGGCCCCTGAGTTTCATCCCCAGTACCACAAAAAAATAAAATAAAAATTAAAAAGGGCTGGGGGTGTAGCTCGGAAGTAGAATGCCCCTGAGTTCAATCCCCAATACCAATAATAATAATAATAATAATAATAACAACAACAACAACAATGTAAATAAGGTTGTGGACTAGTGAACATTTTAACAAAAATAGAACTTGAGCCGGGCGTGGTGGCACACGCTTGTAATCCCAGTACTTTGGGAGGCGGAGACCAGAGGATCCGGATTCACGGCCAGCCTCAGCTCTCTCTCTCTCTCTCTCTCTCTCTCTCTCCCTGTCTCTCTCTCTCTCTCTCTCTCTACCTGGTGAGGCCCTCCGCAACTTCGTGAGACCCGGTTTCAAAATAAAGTATAAAAAAAATAGGGCCAGGGGTGTAGCGCAGAGGTAGAACGCCCCTGGGTTCAATCCCCAGTACCGCAAAAAATATATATATATAGAACTTGAGACCAACACGGCATTAGTACCACTCTTCTTCAAACTGCCACCATTTGAAAGCAGTATGTCCATGACAGCAGAAAGGACAGAAAATGGTAGAAGTAAAAGGGAGGTGGTGACACAAGCACTCAGATTTTTTTGCCTGATTTACCCTCAAAGTTGTCTTCAATTTAATAATCAGACATTGCAGATTTCCTAAAACAATCTAAGTTTCAAATTTTTTTGCCCCATTGTTTCCATAAGCAAACTTATATTGGGATAAAGTGCCTCAATTTTTCATTTGGAAAATGTGGTCAAAACGACCATTTCTTTGCAAGGTGCAGAGGCCCAGTCTGTAATCCTGGTACTCAGGAGGCTGAGACAGGAGAATTGCAGGTTACAGGCCAGCCTCACCAACTTAAACCCTCAGCAATTTAGCTAGACCATTTCAAAATAAAAAATAAATAAAAAAGACCTGGGGGTATAGCTCACAGACAGAAAGTCCCTGGGTTCAACTCCAGTACCAAAAATATATTTTTTTTAATTAGCATGATAGTTGGTCTCAGACAGCAGGAAGGGAGTATATGTTCATTCACGCCCTCCGAGCTGGCTTCCCAAGTGTCGTTCCTTCTTATGCCACACTGGTATTTCATCCAAGAGCCTCTTGATGTGCAAAAACATCACACCCCATTTTACAAAAAAATGCTAGCGGGCTCTGCGCAATGCCCTCGATTCCACCTCAACTTCTCAAAAATATTTGTAATTATGCGCGAAACATGGTGGGAAATGTTATCTTAACAAAAGGCACCAAAATTATAGAATTCAAGGCTTATTTACAGAAAGGGAGTCTGTGCTGCTAATGGTTTTGAGACATGAATGAACCACCATGGAGGAAAATACCATGCTTCGAAAAGCACCAACCACTCTCAATCTGACTCGTCTAAGCCAGGGGTTGTACAGAGGTGACCTGTTACTGTCCCTCCATGACTACCATTCTCTAAGATGATGATAAGACCCTGGGAAAATACCCCTGGTCTCATGCCCTCTGGGGAGAAGCCAAAGGTTTCCTGCTGTAGAGGGTCAGTCTGCTGCTGAAAGAAACTTTTGGAGCCACATCTAAGCTTTCACAGATCAGCTTTCCCCCATCCTCCTCCCCTCGGTGCCCAACACAGCTCTCCCATTCTCTCCCTCCTATTGTTTTCCTAACATCCCTCCCTTCATAAAAGCTGTCTGGCTGGGAGCTTAAAATATTGCTGGACAGTAAAACCTACCCATCAGGGCCAATCCAGTCATATCTGCTCAGTCGTGCAGCACAGGAGGGGCGGGGTAGAGAAGTGGGAGGTGGGCTTTTAGGCAGCAAAGGAAAGACGCCAAAGTTGCCATTTTGCTGCTGAGCGCCAAGAGAGAAAGACAGCACCTATTTCTCCGTGGGACCCTACCCGTATTGGCAAGTTTTCCTTGGGTGATATTAGTCATGGCTTCCCCCCACTTCTAATCGAAGGACCATAGGCAGGAGGAAAAGGCTAAGGTTCACTCTTGGGCTGGGATGACCGGACTTCAAATCCAACTCTGAAAACCCTGTTGGAGTTGATCTAAGAGTTGGTAGAGGTTTGGAAGGGAGAGAAATGCCGGAATATGGGCATGGGTGGGGGACAGAGATGTTCAAACTCCTAACAACAACCTGACTTCTTCAGGTCTTTTCCATTTTTTCAGAATGAATTAACATGCCTCTGGGAATCCAAAGGGACTGAAACCAATTCAATTTATAAAAGAGTTTTATTTGCACTTTTTTCACTTAAACTGGAAGGGGACTAAGAGTCCTAACTGTTGAGTGCTGTGGGTGTCAGGGAGGCCTCTGGCTCGGTGTTTTCTATGTTGAAGCATTTCTTGGAGCGCAGGGATGGATCTGGCTAAGGATCATGAAAGTCTTCCTGGGAGGAGGTTCTATAGTTGGTTCACAGGAGCTGCTGGAGCGGCTGCTCCAAAAACAAGAATGAAGGCACATTTTTACTCCATTACCAACCGCAGTGGTGAGTGACCGCTAATTTATGGGAAATTGTTAACGTGGATGTAGAGGTGTTTTGGTACCTCTTCAAAGCCAGGATAAGGCTACACTATACTGGAAATCACCCTGGGCTTGGAGTGGAAAGACCAGGACGCACAGCCCGGCTCTGCCCTCACTAGCCAACCCCGCTTAGGAGACTCATTAAACCTCCCAGGCTGTCTCTTTCTGGCGATGGGAGCCATAATGCCTAGTGCCCTGGTTCTCAAACCTCCATCTGCAGACCTTCAGTTCTACCCCAAAGTGATGTTTCTAGCAACGAGAGACAAGGATGAAATCAACCATGTGGTAGATTTTAACCAAGTTGAACATGTTCAATTTAAAAGTCCATCCTGTCCCGAAATTCTGTCCTTTCTAAGTTTTGTGGTGTTAAAATACCCTTTTGTGAAATGAGAGTGAAAACAGACTGTAGTCATTATTTAGTCATTCAATAAGTTTCTCATTTTTATGTCTTTGTTGGGCAAAATCAGAAGTTGGAAGCCTTATGTTGGTCACCCTATTTTGTTGTTACGATTTTACTGGTCTGTGAAATCTAAATCTGGGAATTATTGACCCAGTTCATAGCTTATTACGAGGGCTGACATAAGATATGTGAAAATGTATCAGTATAGGGGATAAGGGATACTCTAAAATAAGGTGTCATTTTGATCATTACCTCAAGCCGTAATTCTCTGGTGGGATGTTCCTAGAATATATGGAGGCCCTGGGATTGGAGGCTTGAACTCCAGTGGTTTACTTTCCATCTCTATTAGATCTTCTCACTAAATTTTAAGAAGCAAAATAAAACAGAATCATCTCTTTATGGAAGAGAAAGGAAAATTCTTTCTTTGGTTTAGCTTTCTTCCTGCTCCAGTGCAATCCCTTGCTACTCTGATCTGACTGCCTTTAAAAATTCATTATTAAAAATCAGGAAGCCCAGGCACTTTCTCTTCATATCTCTAAAGCTTCTCTCCTTAAAAGCATATTTGGGCCGGGTGTGGTGGCACACACTTGTAATCTCAGTACTTGGGAGGCTGAGACAGGAGGATCTGGGTCCGCGGCTAGCCTCAGCTACTTATTGAGGCCCTCTGCAACTTAGTGAGACCCTGTTTCAAAATAAAGAATAAAAAATAGGGCTGGGAGTATAGCTCAGAGGTAGAATGCCCCTGGGTTCAATCCCCGGTACCACAAAAAAAAAAAAAAAGGAAGAAAGAAACATGCGATCCTAGCACAGCAGGACAGGGTGTGGAACAGTTTAGTTTGGAAGTTACCAATATAGTGGTCCAGTGGGTCCTTTTGTGTCATGAACATGTATCATGGCACTCATATGACAAAAATTACTGGTCTTCCAGTTTATGCTTTTGATCTTATACAAAATAAGCCTTTTATCTCAAAATAGCTGGTTTGAGATAAATTTACCAGCCTTTTTGGTATTTCCCTCTTTTTTTGCAAGTTCCTAGGCTGCTATAGGAGAGGACTGGAGTGCCCCAGATTTAGGTAATACTCAGGGACTGTGAATTTCAGATCTTAAAATGATTACCATCAGTCCCATACTCTGGTGTCGATGCAGGTCCTACACTGTGAAGTGCCTTATTCTATGTTGTGAGGGTTCGTGGAGGATAAAGCCAAAAATGGTTCCTGCCATCCAAGACCTTTTGCTCCTAAAGGGAGGAAGCAAGAGTGGTTGAATATAGTTCTAAGAGCATGTGCTCACCACACACACTTTTGTGGGTACATGAGTGAAATACACATAGAAACTCAAAAGGACTAATACGAGCCGGGCGTGGTGGCGCACGCCTGTAATCCCAGTACTTGGGAGGCTGAGACAGGAGGATCACAGGTTTGAAGCCAGCCTCGGCAACGTAGTGTGGCTCACAGCAACTTAGTGAGACCCTATTTCAAAATAAAAACTAAAATAGTGCAGGGGATGTATCTCAGAGGTAGAATGCCCCTAGGTTCAATCCCCAGAACCACAAGAAATATAAATAAATAAAAAAATTTTAAAAAGCAAATGCAGGTGGCCAGGATTCAGAGCTGCTGTTTCTGAGTACAGGACCGCGTCCTACTCTCCGATTCTCGTCCCTACAAGGAACTCTTCCCAGTGCCAGATCATGACTGCACATGCCACAGCTGCCCTCACCTTCCCCGGAAGAGAGAATATACTGTACGATACTTTACCTAATTGGGAGTTTCTGGGGCTCCCAGAGGAAGCATGCCCTCTGCTCTCCAAAGGAAGCAGATAGATGAGGTGCATACCAGAAGGGCACAGGCTGGACATTGTCTATGGCCACAGTTGGTATCCTGCCACCAGGTCCTCTCTGGCCAGGCTCCAAATCACAGGATGGAAGGAGGCTTTAGCATGCCACTTTGTTTCTTCTTCCCTAAAGATAAAAATCGTACGTGATAGAAGATACCGCTTTCCATCACTCATTCAAGTGTCTTACAAATATCACTATGGTTAAAAGCAGTGGCCACATCCCTCTGGCCCCATGGTCTCCTGGTCCTATAGGGTGGGACATGGCTGGAAGAAGCCCAGAGAAGGGTCCTCTGACATGGACTCTTGGCCTGGTTTTAAGGGCAGCCATGAGTGAACTCCACAACTCTAGAGATGTTCAGGTTGGAGGAACAACTGTCCTAAATTGAGGTGGAAGGTTGTGTTGTTTTGTTTTGTTTTGTTCTTGGTAGTGGGGATTGAACCCAGGGGCATTCCACCTCAGAGCTACACCCCGAGCCCTATGTTACTTTTATTTTTATTTTGAAACAGGGTCTAGATAGGTTGCTGAGGGTCTCACTAAGTTGCTGAGGCTGTCCTCAGACCTACAATTCTCCAGTCTCTGCCTCCCAAGTACTGGGATTATAGACATGCTCCATCACACATAGTCCTTCACGGGCTACAGGTTTGCACTGGATGAATGATCCAGTGTGCACACATCTTCCCTGCAATTCGTTCCTGTTTCCATTGGCCATTGCTGTGGTAGAGGCATTATATCATGTTTAATGGTATTTTTTTTCTACAGACCAACTTTTTTTGCTCTACTAAAACAACCACATATTACAGACCCTGAAACCTTTTCATTCTGAGGGACACTAAAAGTGTTCTAGCAGACCCTCCTCACCCTGTAACATGATTCCTTCCTAAAACACTCTCTCTGTTCTTTGGATTCACAAGAGTAATATTAAAAATATACTGCTCTCAATTTGTAAGACTATTAAGAAGGGTTTCCAGATTTCAACCTTGGAAAGAGAAAACATAAATTAAGAGCACAGGACTCAGAGAAATGTGTAGCTCTGCATGCAGGTGGTATTTCTCAATGGTGTAAAGAAGCCAGCCTGTGGAGTCAGGCACAAAACAACTGCTATTTAGCTGACTGATCTTAGACAATCTATTTAGCCTCTCGGAGCCTCCGTTTTTCCATGTGTCAGAATCAAGTTAGTTAGCAAACACTTATCAAGCTCTGTGCACTGGGCTGTGTGCCAGGCATTGGCTATCTAACAGTAAGTAACATAGGCATGGTCCCTACCATCATGGAGATTACAGTCTAGCAGGGTTAAATTTAATGAAATAATCTACTGTCAAAGGTCTGTCCCACAGAAGGTGTTCAATAAATACTAGTTCTCTTCCATTTCCCCTCAAACATGATCATTATCGAATGTAGATGGTTATCTGGGTGTGGTGCACACCTGTAATCCCAGTACTTGGGAGGCTGAGATGGGAGGATCGCAGGTTCAAAGCCAGCCTTGGCAATTTAGCGAGGCTCTCAGCAACCCAGTGAGACCCTGTTTCCAAATAAGAAATAAAATCGGGCTGGGGGTACAAGTTGGAGATAGAATGCCTCTGCGTTCAATCCCCAGTACCTAAAAATAAAATGTAGATGGCTATAGATGATTTCATATACACAAGAATTTTGTCAGGGGCCCAGACATCCATGGATATTTTTTTCAGCATTATGTTTCATGAACCTTCTTCACTCAATCTGTGATCTTGATTTCAATCTATGTAACCATGGGTTTCTATTTATGGTCCACAATAAGTCCTCATTTTTTGTGTGTGAAATTCAAAGAATTATGCAGATGTTGTCTTATGGATCCTTTCAGGCTGCTTGTGAAATGAATGAGAACAGGTATTACTATTGAACCCATTTTACAGATGAAGCTAATGGTTGTTTTGTTTTGTGGTGCTGGGGATGGAACTAAAGGTCTCACGCATGCTAGACATGCACACTACCACTGAGCTACAGGCCCCAGAACTAAAGAAGCTAATGGAAGCAGATTCTTTTATGTCTCTTTTGTCCTCTAGTACTAGTATGTACAAATGACGTGCTCAATAGGTGCTGTTTACGCCTTGCCTGCTCCAGCAACTCCGAAAGGAGAGGTCGCCCAACGACTAGCAAAGAGATCAACTCAGGATAGCACTATGGCCGCTCAGCTTTTGTCTTCTCCCTCCTAGGTGGTGAGCGATGGGTGACTGGAGTTTCCTGGGGAACATCTTGGAGGAGGTCAATGAGCACTCTACGGTCATCGGCAGAGTCTGGCTCACCGTGCTTTTCATCTTCCGGATCCTCATCCTTGGCACGGCTGCAGAGTTTGTGTGGGGGGACGAGCAGTCCGACTTCGTGTGCAACACCCAGCAGCCAGGTTGCGAGAATGTCTGCTACGATGAGGCCTTCCCCATCTCCCACATCCGCCTCTGGGTCCTGCAGATCATCTTCGTCTCCACTCCATCCCTGATGTATGTGGGCCACGCGGTACACCACGTGCGCATGGAGGAGAAGCGGAAGGACCGTGAGGCCGAGGAGCTGTGCCAGCAGTCCCGGGGCAATGGCGGCGAGAGGGTGCCGCTCGCCCCAGACCAGAGCAGCATCAGGAAGAGCAGTAGCAGTAGCAAAGGCACCAAAAAGTTCCGGCTGGAGGGGACCCTGCTGAGGACCTACATCTGCCACATCATCTTCAAGACCCTCTTTGAGGTGGGCTTCATAGTGGGCCACTACTTCCTGTACGGTTTCCGGATCCTGCCCCTCTATCGCTGCAGCCGGTGGCCCTGCCCCAATGTGGTGGACTGCTTTGTGTCCCGGCCCACTGAGAAGACCATCTTCATCCTGTTCATGCTGTCTGTGGCCTTTGTATCCCTCTTCCTCAATATTATGGAGATGAGCCACCTGGGCCTGAAGGGGATCCGGTCGGCCTTCAAGAGGCCGGTCGAGCAGCCACTGGGGGAGATTCCCGAGAAGTCCCTCCACTCCATTGCTGTCTCCTCCATCCAGAAAGCCAAGGGCTACCAGCTTCTCGAAGAGGAGAAAATCGTGTCCCACTATTTCCCTCTGACTGAGGTCGGCATGGTGGAGACCAGCCCTCTCTCCGCCAAGCCTTTCAGTCAGTTCGAGGAGAAGATCAGCACAGGACCTCTCGCCGACGTGTCCCGGGGTTACCCAGAGACCCTGCCCTCTTACGCCCAGGTGGGCGCTCCGGAGGCGGAGGCCGAGGCGCCGCAGGTGGAGGAGGGAGCGGAACCGGAAGTGGGCGAGAAGAAGCCGGAAGTGGAGAGGGCGCCGGCGGAAGTGCCGGAGACCGTGGCGGTGCCCGAGGCGGAGAAAGCGGAGACCCCTGGAGTGGGGAAGGAAGGTGAGAAAGAAGAGCTGCAGGCCGAGAAGATCACCAAGCCAGGGCTGCCGGCAGAGAAGGCGCCATCGCTCTGCCCGGAGCTGACGGCCGAGGAGACCCGGCCCCTGAGCAGGCTGAGCAAAGCCAGCAGCCGGGCCAGGTCGGATGATCTAACCATATGAAGTGTGCCAAAGAGACACCACCACCCCCAGCTGATCTAGGGCGAGATGAAACGAAAGGTGCCGACATGCTTTGAGCCTCCTGTCCCCTCTGGTCATCTGCACTCCTGGTTGGACAGATGCAGCAGCGGAATGGTGCTCGCTGTACAACTAGGAAACCGTTCTCCCATATAGACGGGCTACCAAGGTAAACCCATTGTCCCATCAAAGTTCCCAGTCGCACAGGACTATCCTGTTCCTCTGCTCGAACGGTTTTAGGGGACTTTTTTTTTTTTATCATTTCTCCATGGAAACCCAGTCAGAACTGTGGTTACTTCATAGCTTTTATCTCAAGCTTACTAACTCAGCCACACTCTATCACCCCAGCACTTCCCTAGCAGATACCATGTGACCATCTATCAGGGATCTCAAACAAGTGCCTACAGGATCCGGGCAGGTGATTTAAGTTGGAAAGGTGGGCCCCCGCTAATGCAATGGAGAGAGGCGGGGCTGTGTCATTTCGAGAGCAGGGGCAGCTGCTGGTCAGTTCCAAGTAATCAGTACCTTGCAGTGTTACCTGGCCTCCTGATTTTTTCAAGAGAAGCTAGAAATTCAAAGTTTTAATTGAAATTTCCAAAAGTTTCAATGTTGGTCACTACATCTTAAATACATTATATGGGTCAAATAAAATGTGTGCAAGCCTAATTTAACCTTCTGGGCACCAATTTGCAATGTCAGCTTACGTTACTGAGCCCAGCTTTCCTATGGAATTGGTCTTATTGTTTATGGTCTCAACTTGTTTTTTTGTGGCTTCCAAACCTCATGTCACCACTGTAGAGTGTTCAGTTTAAATCATCAGCCCAGGAGATGCCAAGCGTTCTTACTGACCATTCTTCTGGGTCACTGGAGCTCCTGGGTTCTGAAGCAATGATAACCTTTGTATTGGAAGGAATTTTGCCCTATAAACCATCAGAGAAAGGGCAAGATGCCAAAACCTCTCCCTGTGAGATGAAAAGGCTTTAGGCTTTGAGGCTGGGTTGGGTCAGTTTTTGTTTGGTTGGTTTTTGTTTTGTTTTGTTTTTCCCTGAAGCAACAAAGATTTTGTTTTTTATTCTCCTCTTCCAACATCAGTGCTCAGCCTAAAATCAATGCCTCCATTCACCAGAGGCTGAGAGCAAGGCCAGTTCCAAGCTGCAGGCCACCAGTTCACAGCCTGTTCTGACAAGACTCAGCTCTCAGGCCTTGCTTAGGTACCAAAAGAACCATCTGCGTAGCACCAGGGAAGCCTCTTCCAAAGTGGATGCTCAAACGATGAGGGTCCAGTCCCAGGCCAAGCTTTATCCCTAAAAGGACATAGAGACTAAAGGAAACAAGAAGAATCTTGTTGGTCTCCTGCCTTGTGTCCCCACAACCAACCCACCTCAAACATAAGAGTCCAATCAGGGGACCCTCAAGTACAAGTGCATATTTCATACTGGAATAAATTTTACCTGCAGCCAATCAATGTCCACAACAGAGAGAGAAGAGGTGGTTCATCTAAACCAAAACTATGCCTCATGGACTGCAGTACGAAGGGTGGGGTGATAGGTATAGAAACCAAGTTCAAATGGGAGAGTCCTGCATAGGAGACCACCGGAGTGCCCAAGAGAGGTACCCAGGAAAACTGTCTTTGTTCTATCTTCTTCCCTGTTAGCCTATTTTGAATGAAGTCCCTTTTACTGCCCTCTGGTTACCACCTTCCTTTTAACATGTTCATTGTAGATATGCCTTTCCAAAGCAAGCCTTCTCCAAAACTATTCCTCCCCTTGACAATCAGTATTCCCATTTCTTGGTGTCCTGCCCATTCTAAAGCAAAGTGGGCTAAAAGTTAAATTCACTCTAAGATATGAATGTTTGATCATTACTCCTGGGAAATTTGCATTTAAAAAAGAAAGCCTAGCTGGGAGTGGTGGTACACGCCTGTGATCCCAGTACTTGGGAAGCTGAGACAGGAGGATTGCAGGTTCAAGGCCAGTCTCAGCAAATTAGTGAGATACTCAGCAACTTAGCAAGACCCTGTTTCCAAATGAAAAATAAAATAGGGCCAGAGGTAGAATGCCCCGGAGGTGGGGGGGTGAGAGAAGAAGCCTAAAATATAGTTTACCCAGGAAACTCAAGTGACAAACTTTCAATGGAGTAATGTATCAGGCAATGAACAATTTAATAGAAGAGATATATTTATCTTATAGACATATATAGACATATGACTTTCTGGCTACTGCTTGAGTCCTACCCCTTACAGGGTAGGACTTAAACATTGTTTCAACACAGACCTTGTCAAGTTGAGAATTAACAAAATCTCAAGCCTAAGTGCATTCTTGACTCCAAAGGCTACACTAACTATTGTGCCTACACTTTTGCTTGTTTTTTTGAGCAGTACCAGAAAAAGTGTCTATCTCAACTAGGACCGAATACAAAAAAAGAAAAGAATCACTATGTCCTGTTCTAAGTGAACCTACTGGTGCTCTTGGGAGCCAGTCGAGTTGTAGGTGAGGGCTGCTGTTCTTTGTCTCGGCTGGGACACAACTGTGTAAGTGAATGTCCTTTCTCAGATGAGCTAGCACCCTGCTTCAGTGCCCCCACATAAGTTGCCATTGTCTCTCAGTCTTCCCAACAAAAGGGGGAAGCCTATTTTGAAAGAAATAGACACAGGCATCAGGGACCAGAACTTCCTATTTCTGCCATTTAGTAGCCATGTTGTTGTTGTCCCTTAACCTCTCTATACCTCAGTTCTCTGTCTACAAACTAGAGACCGCATTCACCACCTACCTACCTCCAGGAGTATCATAAGGACTAATGAGTTGGCTGCCATGCCTGGAGCCTGCCCAGTGGTGCCACTCCCCGAGAGATTCCTCCAAGCTGGGAAGGAAGTAAGACTGAGAAGAAGAGCAGGTGGCTGATTTCCATCTGCCCCTCCGTACCTGCCTGGCAGTTACCTGGTGACTTTTCCAGTGTGCAGTAGACACTCTGGAGATCAGTTTTTCTCAGTGAAGACTCAAAACAAAATCTTGATTCCATATGTTTAGTAGGAACCTGAGACTCTTTGACCTTCAGAAATGACTGGGGACAGATTGGCAACTACTTTCATCCTCTGGAATAAGGTGTGCCATCCTAAGCTGCTGCCCAGTTCCATCTGGAGGCAGCTGCGTGTCTGTGCTCTATGTAGCTGCATCCCTCAACATCTGTTGTGAGACAAATAATTATGTCTGACTCCAGATTATAATCCCCCTGGGCCCCATTAGTCCAGCGTTAGTCCCTGCTCCTAGTCAGTCCCTTGTTAGATAAACCCTGAGAACATGTGGCCCTACCAATAAAAAGACACATGGGACAGCAGGACATCAGAAGTATGGCTCCTTCCAGAGGAAAAGGGCTAATCACTGGATAGCAGCTATAGCACCTCCATCAGGGAGATCCATGACCAGGAGAGATAGAGTTACTCAAAGTTCAATTAGAAAGTTTCACGCTTGGCTGTGTAACTCCCAGCCTAGCATCTGGGGCATCTTGAAAAGGCCAATCATGACTTTTCACCATGACTTTGGCCCTTGCCACACAGGTAAAACACCCAACACGGCACTAGAAAAATATTCCTGAAGGTCCATGTGACCTGAGAACCCACAAAGAACACCGACGTTCAAGTCAAGAGGGTCAGTTGCCCCTTATTGACGTGGGATGAGTTTTCTCTAGGTGAATTGCAAATAATAAGTTCTGCCTCTCCTTCAAAAGGTGGCATCGGCCTTTTTCCAAAACTCACTAATTTGGAAATAAAAGGAAAGGAAATAAAGCATTCTCCAAATTTTTAAGTCCGTATCATAAAATATATACTGAAGCAAGGACAGTAATCATTCTTAAATACTGCACAGATTGTTAACTAAGATATGGATAAGAAGTGAGGCAGTAAGTAAAGTGAGGGAAGAAATGGGGGGTGACAGTCCAGAATTCTTAAGGATTATACTACAAAGAACCTCTTTAATCATGAGAGGATTTGTTGCTAAAAGTGATGTCAAAGATACTTAGCTTATCTGAGCCCAGGTATCAAGATGCATCACCCCCTGCGACAGTCTCTGACTCATGGCAGAAAGGAGTTCATGGACACTGAAAGAGCTTTATGCAGGAACTCCAGCCCAAGGCACATGGAAAGCCAAGGGCAAGACTGATGCAGAGCACTGCTCCTCTCCAGTGCCTGAGGAGGTCATTAAGTAAGCGCCGGGTAAGAATGAGCCCAGGACCCCAACAGCACCTCCCACCCCACTCCCCCAACCTCCTCCTCTCTCCTTCTCCTGACCCCGAACTACCCTTCTATGCATATCATGTACAAATGATTGCACAACCAAAGCTAGCAAAGTTAGATAAAAAAGGTTTGCCTGGTTGGATGGAAAACTCTGAGTGTAAATACAATCTGTAAAAGGTAGTGTGTGCCTAGAAGTGATAGTGAAATAGGTAGGGAGATTTTTTTCCCTTCTTGCAATTATTGTATTATAACTAAATACATATTTGGGGAAGGGAGGAGAAAAAGGAAATGAGATTCTAGGTCCAGCGAGTTGAGTAAGAGGAAAGAAAAACTTATGAAAGATAGTTCATTCTCCACTGCCTGAGACACTGCAGCTCCCAAAGCCAGGGAAAAGGTAGTATTCAGCTCTGGAAGTAGCCTCCAAGTAACAGTGGAACATATTATAGTCACCAGCCTCACTGCCTTCTGGAAGTTCTCCAGGACAGTCAAAGAATTCTAGGATAATTCATAAATTTGCCTGTAGAGAAAAGTAGATAACCTTTTCTGCACATTTTTCCACCTGTGAAACAGGAGAGTAAAGATCAAGTAAGAAACACACTCATAATGAACTTCACGGGGGAAATCTCTGTCAAAAGAGAGGCATTATTGGGGTAAATTGTCCTGTATTCTCCAACCCTCCCCATTCTTGTGTCATAGCTAATAGTTCCATGTTAGACTGTTACAATCCAAATAAAACTAACTTGAATTTTAAGCATCTTTGTCTTTTCTCTCTTGACCTATCAGCCAATCTAGACAGTGAAGAGACTGCCTCAGTTTCTAGTTATTTTTCCTTTGGAGTTGAAGGCCTGGGAAAGGGAGGGGGAGTGGTATGTTTGTAAACATCTCACAGCCAGGTTTCTCCAGGGTAAAGAAGTCCTGGACTGCAGTGTTTGCCAATTTCCTAGGTGTAAATTCTCCATTACCTTTTTTGGGGGGTGGGGGTACTGGGGATTGAACCTAGGGATATTCTACCTCCAAGCTATACCCCCAGCCCTATTTTTTATTATTTATTTTGAAACAGGGTCTCAGTAAGTTGCTGAGGCTGGCCTCAAACCTACGATCCTCCTGTCTCAGCCTCCCAAGTACTGGGATTATAGGCATTGCCACCATGCCTGGCCCATTACCAATTTTGATTTGCCAATATAATGTCACTAAATGCAGAATTGGGAAGAGATGTGCAGGAGTACAACATAATAAAGTTTTTCTGCCATGCAATGGATATGCAACATGCAATATACAGTAGGTATATATGGGTGTCCCCCCAAGAGTCCATTTGATTGAAGTCTTGGTCTCGAGGGTGGAGGAAACTTTGAGGATGCGGGGCTTAGTGGGGGGTCCTTAGGTCTTGGGGGAGATGAGATGGTTCTTGTGTGAACACTTGGAGTTTGTAGTGTGACTTCTTGGTAGTTCTCACAAGAGGGTGGTTATAAAGGTGGTTATAAAGGGAGCAAGCCTGGTCCCTTCCCAGCTTTCTGCTTCCTGGCTGGAGATTTGACGGCCTACTCCAACACATGCTCCCACCATTGCTACCATCCGCCATTGGGCCCTCACCAGAATTGAGCTGATGCACGGGCCATACCCTTGAACCTCCCAAACTGCGAACTAAATAAATCTCTTTTCTTCATAAGTAGCCTGTGTCCTGTATTTTGTTAGAGTGATGAAAAGCTAATATATTGAGGACTATAAATAGCAAAATAATTAGGGAGTGGTAAACTTTAAGTATTTATTACCTTTGTATTCCATTTTTTAAAGTTTAGGTTTGTATCATTTAACTGTTAACAATGACTGTATTTAACAACTGACTTGCAGACCTCCTGAATATTTAGCAAATGACTTGCCAGACACAAGCCAGCTCCAACACACTGTTGGGTGGGATGAAGGAAAATCTGATTGTGAAAGAACATAAAAAATCCCTAGTCAATAAAGATTTGGTCAGTTCAATCTCTCCCTTTCTCTACACCTCGAGAAAAAAACAAAAGGTGTATTTGTTTAGCCGATGTAAAGAGGCAAAAGAATCATATTTGTTCTCTTGTATGTCAATGAGAACTTTAGGAAGAGTTAAATGTGTTCATTGCAAATAAAAAAATTGATAACCAAATAAAATTAGCCAGAAGCTTTTGCCTGGGGGTGGGGGAGAGAGTGTGTGTATGTGTGT
Organism: Glis glis; assembly: GCA_004027185.1. Lineage (NCBI taxonomy): Eukaryota > Metazoa > Chordata > Mammalia > Rodentia > Gliridae > Glis > Glis glis. Next base: position 19,635 of record PVJS01028909.1, read on the forward strand.
GTGTGTGTTACTGGGGATGAAACCCAGGGGCCTTCTACCTCCGGGCTACACCCCCAGCCCTATCTAATTTAGAAACAGGGTCTCACTAAGTTGGTAGGCTGGCCATAAATCTGCGATCCTTCTGTCTCAGCCTCCCAAGTACTGGGATTACAGGCATGTGCCAGCACGCCTGGCTCTGCCTGGGGTTTATCATGTCACTTCTCTGCTCAAAATTCTTCAGTAGCTCTTCACTGCCTACCCAATAAATTCTAAATTCCTTAACATGGCTTGCAAATCCCTTTATAACTTACTTCAACTTACCTAGAGGTGGTATCTATTTTTACCTGCCAGAAACTATTCTCCTTTTATTTGTTTTTTATTTTATTTTTCGGGTCGAGCCCAGAAGTGTTCTACCTCTGAGCTACACCCCCAACCCTATTTTTATTTTGACAAAGTCTTGCTAAATTTCTGAGTACTTCACTAAATTGTGGAGGCCAACCTTAAATCTGCAATCCTCCTATCTCCCAAGTTACACACCTCAGCCCTATTTTTAACTTTTATTTTGAAACAGTGTCTCCCTAGGTTGATGACTTGCTGAGGCATTTAGTTCAGATATAGACAGCTCTTTGCTCATCTGGATTAACCCAGTTAAGAGCATTCAGAGAGGTCAACAAGCTGTGCACCCTCCAGGCAGTCCTACACAGTATCTCAGCTACACTTCTGATAGATGCTTGGAGGCAGTAGGTTTGAAATGTCATTCCAAGTGTAATTTGTATTGCCACTTAAAAGTAAACTGCATGTTTTAATTAGTATTTTGAGCTGAGGGTGAGTAATGAAAAAATGAAGGATCCTAACAAGATTCTATATTTGAATTGGAGGCCACACAAGCTCCGCTGAGAGGTAAGCTGAAGGACTGCTGTTAGGGCCAAGATTCTCTTTTTTATTTTTGGCGGTACCAAGGATTGAACCCAGGGGCATTCTACTTCCAAGCTACACCCCCAGTCCTATTTTTTATTCTTTATTTTGAAACAGGGTCTCACTAAGTTGCAGCTCAAGATTCTCTTTTGAAAACTTTGCTGAATCCGGTCAATGATGAGATATAATACATGACTTATCAAGATCCTATTTCAAAATAAAAAATAAAAGCTGGATGTGGTGGCACACGCTTGAAATCCCAGTACTTGGGAGGCTGAGACCAGAGGATCAAAGGTTCGTGGCCAGCCTCAGCTACTTAGTGAGGTCCTCTGCAACTTAGTGAGACCCTATTTCAAAAAAAGAATAAAAAATAGGGCTGGGAATGTAGCTTGGAGGTAGAATGCCCCTGGGTTCAATCCCCAGTAGAGCAAAAATAAATAAATAAATAAATAAATAAATAAATAAATAAATAATAAAGTAAATAAGTAAATAAAATAATATAAAAAAATAAAGAGGGCTGGGGGTGTAGCTCAGAGGTAGAATGCCCTTGGGTTCAATCCACAGTAACAAACAAACAAACAAAAAACCCAAAACAAAACAAAAAAAGGAGGTAGCACTTCTGAATAATAGGTCACTATTACCAACATCCACTTGTGACTGGAGAATTTAAAGCACAAGAAGATGAAGTGTCAGCACAAGGGACTCCGGTTGATAATGGAGAATGCTCAGTGGACAAGGGAAGTGGTACAAGGGAAGGGGGAGGGCAAGAAAGAAGCGAATTAGTGGAATTACTATCATAATATGTACATGTGAAAATATACCATTCTTGGTACTTCATATGGGTGGGGGAGGCAGGGGGGGACACTAAGAGCTGTGTGCATGTATATTAACATCAAATAGATATTCATTGTGATGTAAGACTCAATGCACCAATAAAAGCACATAAAAAAAAAGAAGATGGAGTGTCAGGGTCAGAAGTAGCACTAAGAATTCCTAATGCACACTGACAAAAAATGATAGATCTGCATATAATGTTTAATACTAATAGGGGTTATTCAATACCATACATCTTGGATCAACTCTGGAACCTCCCCCGAGAAACCTTAAAATATTGAGCAGAACAGAATCTCCACAATTCTGGGCTCTTTCAGACAACTATCCAAACACCCTGCGGAGGTTTAATGGAGAACATCCTAGAAATGACCCACAGGTAGTCCATAACCACTGATCTTATCTAAATAAAGAGGATTAATTAAAATATGTCCAGCCGGGCATGGTGGTTTTCTGAATCCAAGGCTTAAAATCAGAACCAAACTAGCCTTGGCATTTTGATATTAATTTAAAATGTAAGATTGGCAATCCAGGTCTAGATAGAGAAAGGTAAGGGAACATTAATGAGACATTATAAATTCTCTCCCAAAGAACAACTGTGTGCTTTTGGTGTGTAGCCTATTAACTGAGGCCTGATTTTCATTGCTCCTAGCTTCTGGGCTATATGTGACTTTTTTTCTTTTAAATCTTCTAAGCCTAATCATACTCTTCAGTTTCATATTTACACAGTTGTCATTTGGCAAAAACTTCCTATCTTGGAAGAGAACATGATCATTCTTTAACAGAGGAATTTTTTCTTGTTGCATTTTAAAACAATCTAAATTTATACAATATAAGCATAACACAACAATTTCTTCTCACCTCATAGTCCTTAAACAATTGGTGCATGAAGAAAAGCCACCCAAATCCAAAAAAGTATCTAGAAGAGAAAGAAGATAGAATGTCAATATACACCTTCTTCTGAGAAATGCCTTTGAGACTGTTTTATGATAAAAGGTCTGCTAACCAGAGAGCTTATTTCAGAGATTAAAGATGAGATCCACTTATCACATTGGAAAGATGTTTAAATGCTCTTAAATTTTTGAAATTATCTATGCTATAGAATGTGTTTAAAGTTAGACAAAAGTGGATGCATATATTTGTCCATAGTCTTTTTTTTTTATTATCCTTCAGCTAAGCAGAAGAGATGATTTACTGTACTCGTGTTACACTCGGCCACAACACAGAGAACTAGTTCAGAATGCTAACGGTCCAGAGCAAGGGACCAACAGGGGCTGTCTGTCATGAGCAAGGTGTCTGTCTGTCACAGGTGGTCTCGGCGATCGGATGCAATGGAAACTCCAGCTCCACCGAGACAAATTCTGGACAGGAGCACGCAGTGCAACGACTTGTGCCAGGGTCCCGACCTCTGGCAGTCCTGGTTTCTGCTCCTTGGACCTTCGTGGCGCTTGCGCTAGTTCACCCGGCCCCTGCCTCCTCTTCCTTGTTTTGCACTTCAGTCTGCACGTTCACATTCTCTTCTTCCTCCACTTGGCTTTCATGGTGCAGAGGTTTCTAAGAAGATGGCGCTAAGGCCGAGAGCCCCAGAGTCTTCTGATAATCATTTTATGAGCCAGAGAAGTTAGCAAACAGACAAGAACTCAGTAAAACTTGCTTCTTATAGTGATCTTTGTTTGCAAGGATTTGGGAAAAAAATTAAAACTTCAGGAGAAAGGAGTTGAGATGAAAAGAGAAGAGTAGAAGAAATACTAACATGTTTTATATGTGTTTCCTTCAGAGAGCTTTCTCCACCATCCTGCCTCGTCTATGTAAATGGTTTCCATGTTGGTGTAAAGCCGGGCTCGCAGGATCCCACTTTTGTCAGTTTAGACTCAAACTGGCATCAGAGACAACGGCCACATGACAGCTGACAAAGCTGTTTTTCCCCCACTACGAATAGAGCTGCATACACACGCGCTCTGACACAACTCCTCTTTTCTTCTTATACTGACTGGGAGCAAACTGCATAAAATTCTCTGCCTTCCTGCTGACTTTAGGAGCAGGTGTAAACTCTTGACACAGTTAGCGTGGACTACTCCAGCCTCCTGTGCCCCTCCTGCCTATCAAACACTTTGGGCCACGTGGAACTTCCTCTGGTTCTGCCAACATGCATTTCTTCACGCTCACACCTCTGGTATGCTCTCCAGCCCTTTCCCACTTATAATCCTATAGGTCTTTTTTTGTGTGTGTGGAACTGGGGATTGAACCCAGGAGCATTCTACCTCCAAGCTACACCCCCAGCCCTATTTTGTTTATTCTTTATTTTGAAACAGGATCTCACTAAGTTGCAGAGGGCCTCACTAAGTAGCTGAGGCTGGCCGCAAACGCGGATCCTCCAGTCTCAGCCTCCCAAGTACTGGAATTACAAGTGTATTCCACCACACCAGGCTCCTATAGGTCTTAATAAATGTATTACTTCCTCTGGAAGGCCTTGTCTGTCCTCCTCAATATAGATAAATTGCTCCTTTTATCTACTCCTATTTCACCCTGTACTTCCCTCATCAAAACACTAACCACACAGTTTTTAAATGTCTAACTTAATTTTTTTTTTTTTTTGGTGGTACTGGGGATTCAACCCAGGGGCATTCTACCTCCAAGCTACACCCCCAGCCCTATTTTTCATTCTTTATTTTGAAACAGGATCTTACTAAGTTGCGGAGGGCCTCACTAAGTAGCAGAGGCTGGCCACAAACCCTGATCCTCCGGTCTCAGCCTCCCAAGTACTGGGATTACAAGTGTGTGCCACCACGCCCAGCTCTAACTTAATTTTTTAAGCTGCACATTCTGTGAGGACAAGGATCATGTCTGTCTAGTTAATCTCTGTATCCTCAGTGCCCAGTACAACAGCAGGCTCGCCACAAATGTTTGCCAAATGGCAAAATCCTTTACAGTCAAAAATAGTGGCTCTTCAGCAACACTCAACCTTGACATTTTTGTAGTAATTTCTATGTGCTATGCTAGGCGCTGGGAATTCAAAGATAAGTAAGATAGTCATTACCCTCAAGGCACTTAGATTACAATGTTGGAGACACCAAATAAATACTTGTAATACATATGCGCAATGATAGAAACATATACATGATATTGTAAAATAATATGAAAGAGGGAGACCAAGCCACTGTGTACAAGGTTGGGTTCGATTTTTCTGAAGAAGATAATAGCTGAGCTGAAGGAAGTTGTCATTTGCAGTTAAAACTTGATATTGTGTGCAAATTTGGGGGTTATGTACATTTTTTCAACAGAGGTTCCAAAATTACACACTCAATACATTTCCATACTCCTAAAATATTAAAAAAACATTCTCTAACTGGGCATGGTGGCGCACACTTGTAATCCCAGTACTTGGGAGGCTGAGACAGGAGGATCGCAGGTTCACAGCCAGCCTCAGCAACTTAGTGAGGCCCTCTACAACTTAGTGAGACCCTGTTTCAAAAATAAGGAATAAAAAAAATAGGGCTGGGGTATAGCTCGGAGGTAGAATGCCCCTAAATTCAATCCCCAGTACCGCAAAAAAAAAGAAGGAAGTGCTTAAAAGTGAGGCTAGACCAGGCATGGTGGCACATGCCCGTAATCCCAGTACTTGGGAAGCTGAGAAAAGAGGATCACAGGTTTGAGGCGAGCTTCAGCAACTTAGTGAGACCCTGTTTTAAAAAAACAATCAGGCCGGGCGTGGTGGCGCACGCTTGTAATCCCAGTACTTTGGGAGGCGGAGACCAGAGGATCCGGGTTCGCGGCCAGCCTCAGCTCTCTCGCTCTCTCTCTCCCTGTCTGTCTGT
>PVJS01028910.1:0-25167 GCA_004027185.1 Glis glis
ACCGGGGATTGAACCCAGGGGCATTCTACCTCCGTGCTACACCCCCGGCCCTATTTTTTATACTTTGTTTTGAAACCGGGTCTCACGAAGTTGCGGAGGGCCTCACTAAGGAGAGAGAGAGAGAGAGAGAGCTGAGGCTGGCCGTGAACCCGGATCCTCTGTTCTCTGCCTCCCAAAGTACTGGGATTACAAGCGTGCGCCACCGCGTCTGGCCATCCGCAGGACTTTTGTATACGCTATTTCCACCACTAAAAATGAGTTCCCTCCTCTCCCTTCTCCATAGCCCCTGCCTCCCAAGCTCAGCGCATGCTTTCCTCTTCCTGACACTCTCCCTGCACGTTGTGTCTGTTTCCCTGGCTTCCCTTGCAGCACGCAGCACGTAGCACGGTGCGTCCTAGTTGATTGCTTTTGTTCCCTCTTTGTTATCTGGTTCACAGTGCCTTCAGCCCCCTCTTTGACACTTCCGACTCTGCATCTCCAAGCAGATCTGGGGAGCGCCAGGCTCTTTGCCTGCTGGACACCCCTGACTCTGCTTGTCAACATGCTGCACATCGTGTGGACCGTGTACTCGGTCCTCCCCACTGACTGGCTTCTGTACCTTGGGAGTGTTCCTTGTGTCCAGCGGGCAGGCCAGAGACCCTGCACTCCCCTTTCACCCCTTCCATACCCTCACACTCATGGGGTATGGAAGGACTTGCAGGTTCCTAGCCAGAATTCTTGGGCCAGTATCAGAGTCCTTCACAACGGGGCTGCACTGCATCTTCTAGCCTGAGTCATTCCACTCATTGCACCCTTCCGCTCTGGCCGCGTGGCCCCCGGGCCTCTTACAGGTGCATCACACTGTGCCTCTGCCGCTTCCGCACAGCATAACACGTACTTCTAGTCGCCATCTGCTCCTCAGACTCTAGGGCTTTCCTCATTGTCTAGCTACCTGTGCGTCACCCTCTTGAGTTTTCATGACACCATATATTCCCTTTCAAATAGTGGTTTTGTTTTTTTTTTGTTGTTTTGTGGGGTTTTTTTGGGGGGGCACTGGGGATTGAAACCAGTGGCATTCTACTTCCGAGCTATACCCCTGGTCTTCTGTTTTTTATTTTGGAACAGGGTGTCACTAAGTTGCTGAGGCTGGCCTCAAACCTGCAATTCTCCTGTCTCAGCCTCCAAGTACTGGAATTACAAGTATGCACCACAGCGCCCAGCTCAGATAGCGCTGGATGCAGTGAGAGGAAGTGGACAGCCCTGCGGTAAAGAGTATGAGCCCTGGGGCCAAACTGCTTGTGCATGGATCTAGATCGGCCCCCTACAAGCCCTGTGACCTTTGACAAAATATTTAACCTCCTTGTGCCTCAGATTCTTCACTCTGGCGAGGTCAGAGGATAAGATAAATGAGCACATGTACAGTACTTGGAATGGAGTGGGCATGTTAAATGTTGGCTAATGTCACATCTGCTCTTTTTTTTTTTTTTTTGCGGTACCGGGGATTGAATGCAGGGGTGTTCTACCTCCGCGCTACACCCCCGGCCCTATTTTTTATACTTTATTTTGAAACCGGGTCTCACGAAGTTGCGGAGGGACTCACTAAGTAGAGAGAGAGAGAGAGACAGAGAGAGGGAGAGAGAGCGAGATAGCTGAGGCTGGCCGCGAACCCGGATCCTCTGGTCTCCGCCTCCCAAAGTACTGGGATTACAAGCGTGCGCCACCACGCCCGGCTTACATCTGCTCTTAAAGCACTGTCATCACGAGGGTCCTGCTCTTGTGCGTGCTGACGGGCCTGCACCTCTGGCCTGGGAGCCTCTCAGGTCGTGGCCATTCTGGGCACCATTTACCGAGTGCCTGCGGCAGGCCGTGCCGTGCTGTGGATGCTGAAGAGGCGAGACCCTGGAAAAGACCTTTGTTTTCTATGGCGTTCACCTTCCAGGGGAAGAGAGATGCCTATAAAAGTAGAAAATGTACATGGTGTGGTGTTAGGTAGCAGTAGGTGCTAAACGAAAAAAGAAAAGGCATGATAAAGGGGTTTGTTTGGGAGTGGGTTCTATTTTATTTTGGCTTCTTTCATTTTTCGCAGTGCTGAGGGTGGACCCCAGGGCCTTGTGCACGTGAGGCAAGTGCTGTACAACAGAGCGACACCCCTGACCCTGGGCTCTACCTTAAACAGGAGGTGACTCCTCCCTGAGAAGGTGATATTTGAACTGAGTCCAAGATCTGTATAGAATACTTGTGTGAACCATGCAGACATTCAGGAGAAGAACATTCCAGACCAGGGGGAGGGCAGGTGCCAGGCCCCAGGTAGGGAGATCAGTGTGTTCAAGAAGCAGCAGGGTCCCCGTGCCTGCCCTGGAGTGGCGGAGGGACACACAGAGAGAGCTTGGATGGGCAGGAGCCTCGCTGGCAGGCAGACCACAGAGGGGCCTTCGCGACGTATGATGGGGGAGTGTGGGGACTGTGGGCTGCAGGGGAGCTGTGTGTGGTGGCAGGTGTGGAAACCGTACGACGACTGCAGTGATCCAGGCGGAGAATGTGAGAGGCTGCAGTAAGGACGGGGCGGCGGTGGGGAGACCGGGGCAGGAGGGTCTCTGGCTCCCGTCTGCTCTCAACTTGCTGGCGATTACGTGGAGGGAGAGGAGACGAGGCAGCTGCTTGGGGCCAGGCGTTGGGTGAATGGTGGTTTCTCTTGCCGAGCAGTGAGCAGTGAGTGTGAGGAGGAGAGTGGGGCTCAGGCCTGCTCGTGCCGTGATGAAGTGGGGTGCCGGGACAGGCGAAGGGGAGATGGCAAGTGGGCAGTTGAGTCTGGAGCTCAGCAGGGAGGGCCAGGCCACAGAGCACATTTGCAGATCATTAGCTTGTTGTTGGAACACAGTATAGGAAGGAATGATTTCTTCCAACTGGAGAGATTAGGTAAGCCTTTCCAAAATAGAAGGCATTTGAGCAAAACGTTGAAGAATGAGCATAATTTCCAAAGGCAGGGAAAGGGGAAAATAGAAGGTATTTTTCATCCAAGTCTCACAGCCTTTTCCCCGGCCTCTTGTTGAATTTGTTTAAGAAGCTGCTGACCTGGTTGATAATCTCTTTTCGCTGGTATAGCCACTTAGGTTTTCTATTGAAAAGGAAACCAGACCAGATTACACACTAACTGATAAACCACGTTCTGCTATTTCTCATTGTTCACAAATTGAAAATCCCAGTTGGGCTGGCGCGGTGTGGAAGGCTGAGTGCGGTTCCCTGTCTGTGTAGCTGGTGTGGGCTGGCCGGTGCCGGCTTCAGTGTGGGGGCCCTTCTCGTGTGTTCGCCTCCACGCGGAAGGGAAGCTTTCCTGTGTGCATGCCCTTGACTCGGGCTGTTACCTGGTACCTCAGTCATGGTAAAGCAGCAGCTGCAGCCATGAGCAGTTGGGCCTCTTGCTGCTCTAGCACTGTCCTATCTCGGCAGATGTCTGTCTCGACTCGTCCTGCTTTGTGTAAAAAAGGAACCATGTTTGCTACTCCTGTATTTAGGTGGAATTTTATTAGGAGGAAAATATAGCTTATCTTTTTGTTTATTTTTGTAATCACTGTAATCATAAATCTTGGCCTTTTAAATAGAGAAAATTACTAGATGTTTGTTAGAGGGATAAAGATTGAGTATTGAAAAAATTCAGCTTACTAAATTGTTTAAGATCCTTTTGGAACTGATACATAAAATTCCTCTGTGGATAATCTGCAGCTGCACTGTCTAATCTGTCTTAGTGCTGTTATAGTTAGAATGTATGAAGCTTCAACTCTTAGGCGATACTTTTAGACATTTTTCTATTTAGAAAAATCTAGTGCATTAAAGAACAGCAGTCTTTATCTTTAGATGAGTGAAGGCTTCTAGTCATCTAAGTTCATAAAATAGCTTTTGCCAAAGTTGTAGGTGTGGGTCTATCTTGAATAATGAAACCACTGTTATGCTAAACATGTTTCAAGTGGTAACCTTGATTTGTGTGTGTGTGTGTGTGTGTGTGTGTGTTACTGGGGATTGAACCCAGGGGCATTCTACCTCTGAGCTATCTCCCAGACCTATTTTATTTTTTATTTTGAAACAGAGTCTCACTAAGTTGTGGAGGGCCTTACTAAGTAGCTGAGGCTGGACATGAACCTGCGACCCTCCTGTCTCAGCCTCCCAAGTACTAGGATTACAAGCGTGTGCCACCACGCCCGGCTTGGTAACCTTGACTTTTAAAATTACACAAAAATGACTTTCATTGAGGATTTATTGGTTTTCAATAGTCCACAAGTGAGGATGCCATTATTTTGGTATATACAAGGCATTCTGGACAAGAAGAAAATTCTTTTATAAGTGTTTCATCTGGATCTCATGTAAACTACAAATAGTTTTCTTTATGTAGAACAATTCAATATAGAAGTATGCAGATAATGTGATAAATATCCCAATACAGAATATCTTAGTGTTAATAATATATTAGCCTTCCATATTTTAATTCTCTCTCTAATGAAACGAGTAGGACTTTGTAACTAATATAAAGACGTGTCTGAGCTTCATACCTGCCCATTCATACTCTGCGCTTTTCCTTACACCCCAGCGGAGTTTAGTGTGAACTATTTGTTTTCTTTATATCACTTAATGAGGTGTCATGATGTATGTATCACTTAATATACCTTTGAGACATAAATTGTTGAAATAAAAATTTAGTTCATTCTTTTACACTGTTGTGTAGTGTTCCTTGAGAAGAATTTAGCATAGTTATTATAACTAAGAGTTCTTTATATATTTTGAATACTAATTATTATGTTATATAAGCTGCACATATTTTGTGTCCAGGCTGCTTCCCCGTCTCATGTCCTGTCTTTTTCAGGTATTTTCCTGAGTCTGCTCTTGGGCCTGCCATCACTGCGTTTAGCTCTGGGATTCTCAGAACACGGTGGTCTGTGGCCTGGCCGTGCTGTCTGTAGGAGGTGGCGGCTGCTTTGTTTCTGCTCTGAAGGGGCCGGGCCACTGGTGCTGTGAGGGGCAGGGTTGGCGCAGCCTCCTTTGGCCAGCGGCTCCAGGTGCCTTTGATGGCTGTCAGTGGCATCCTCAGTGTTGGTTTCTCTTGGTGTGATAATGGGTGTGAGGTCACCCTGTAGTGGATGTCTCATGAGGACACAGAGGAAGGTGCTTCATTAATGTAGAACATTTTGCATTCTAGGATTTCTTCGGGAAAAGTTGTGTCTGTGTAGGATTTTTTATGTGTGGCTATTTCAAACTAAGAGCTGTACAGTTGGGCTTCCTGCTGAAATATCGGAATACAATATGCGTCATTAAAAACGCATTGTTTGCAAAGCATTGATTTAATGTGTGAGCTAACAGTTCAATCAAGAAAATAGATTTTCTTAAAAACCCAACTTCTCCAGTATCCGTAACTCTCTCTTTCTCTCTCTCTCTCCCTTTTATTTATTTTTTTTTTAGATGGGGTTTTGCTAAATTGCCCAGGTTGACCTCAAATTTGGAATCCTCCTGCCTCAGCCTCCAGGGTAGCTGGAATTATAGGCGTGTGCCACCATGCCTGGCCAGTGTCTTTACTCTTTAATGCATGGTTATGTAGGAGCTCACCCTGTTTGAATATCTATTATTATGTTGTCTTTCTTTCATTTTTAGGAAGGGGCAACTTAAAAAAAATCTTTGAGCAATTGTGGTAAAAGCATTATTGACACAAGTAAACATTTTAAATACCTTCAACCAGCATATGAACAGCACAAACTTAAAACGACTTCAGATTCGAGTTTCAAGGTAGGCGTCTGTTTGCAGGACCAGCGGCAGCATCAGGGAAGGGCCAGCTCTGAAGAAGTTTGGTGTGGAGGCGCCGCAGTGCGGAGCCCTCTCGCCACATGTGCTGCCCGCTCTGGGCTCAGTGATGAATAGGGTAGGACAGCCCCCTTGCGTGGAAACAGGGAAGGAACACAGGAATGATGTCCTGCACCGAAGGTGGAACAGAGGCTAGTGCTGGAGAGTCTCAGGCTCACCCCGAGCCTGGGCATGCGCACGGGCGCAGAGGCGCCCGTGGGAAGAACACAGCCTGAACGCAGCAGATGCGGGTGTGGCACAGCATTTAGGCCTTCAGCCGGCAGCCTGAGCACCTTGCTGTGCCTGGAAGCGTGCTAGGTGCTGATGACCAGCTGTGAATAAGGGAGACAAAAATGTTTGTGTTGGTAGAGTTTCATTCTAGAAATGGAAGATGTACATAAACAAGAAGAGAAATCATGTGGGCATTGGCGCATTGCAGGTGGGTAGGAAAAGCTTTAGAAAGCAGTAGGATGCCTTTTAATGAAAATAGACTATCAAAGGCTAGAATTTAAGATGCCTACAAGGTAAACAGATTTTACTTGAGAGGGTTCATGTCCCCCGTCTTAATATACTCTTGCCATGTACAGCGTCTATTGTATCGAAACCTCAAGCACAATTTTATTGTCCTCGCAAAATCCATCAAAAGTCAGAGGCTTCTGGAGACAGATGATTACCTTCCCAGAAGGTAATCTTCTAAGAGTCGAAGTGAAATGTGGTAACTTGTTTTTTGGGGGGTTATGAAAAGGAGAGAAAGATTGTGTGTTTGCAAGAGTATAAAATAATATAGCTCTTCTTATGCAGAATGAAAGAAGCTGTCGTGAAGCTAATGACTTTGAGCTTGTATCTGGAAAGCTGAGCCCTGATAGATTATATATCAAATTGGTCTATAACTTATTTGGTAACACACATAGTGTGAGTTTCAAATATTGTAGCTACATCAGGAGATAAATTATGAAGGAAGGATATGTATTTGTAACATCAGAATTTCATGAACTACAGAAAAGGGGGAGAATCATTCTTTTTGCAAAACAGAGCCTCTTTATTCCTGCCTGCCTGTACACACACATACATATATGCATATATATATGTTTCAAAATCTCAATAATACCTAACATCAGAAATGTTGGGGGTGAGCCGGGCGTGGTGGCACACGCTTGTAATCCCAGTACTTTGGGAGGCGGAGACCGGAGGATCTGGGTTCGAGGCCAGCCTCAGCTCTCTCTCTCTCTCTCTGCCTGTCTCTCTCTCTCTCTCTACTTAGTGAGGCCCTCCGCAACTTCATGAGACCCAGTTTCAAAATAAAGTATAAAAAATAGGGCCGGGGGTGTAGCGCGGAGGTAGACCGCCCCTGGGTTCAATCCCCGGTACTGCAAAAAAAAAAAAAAAAAAGAAATGTTGGGGGTGCTACCCAAAATGAATTCATATAAAAGGTCAAATATTTTTCCCCCTCTTCTTTTTTTTAGCATAAACTATTTTCTAGAGTAGTTCCAGTTCACGACAAACTGAGCAGGAAGTAGAGTTCCACAAACCCCCTCCCCTACACATACGCAGCCTGCCCCACTGTCAGCGTCCCACAGCAGAGTGGCCCATTGTTAGCCATTGGTGAACCTGCATTGGCACATCATTGTCACCCAAAGTCTGTACTACACATTATGGTTCACTCTCATTGCCGTCCCTTCTGTGGGCTTGAACAAGCATGTAGTGACCTGGAGCAACCAGGAGAGTCTCAGAGCCCTGGAAATTCTCTGTGCTCTTCCTGCTCACGCCTCCCTTTACCCCCTGGCCTCTCATCTTTTCACTGTCTCTATAGTTTTGCCTTTTCCAGAAGGTCCTGTAGTGAAATCACACAGTATGTAGCCTTTTTAGCATGACTTCTTTCACTTAGGAGTATGCATGTAAGGGTCCTTCGTGTCTTCGCATGGCTTGATAGCTTATTTCTTAGTGCTGAATACTATTCCACTCTCTTGATGTACCTTAGTTTATTTTATCCACCTACTGAACAGCATTCTATTGCTTCCAAAGTTTGGCAGTTATGAATAAAGCTGCTGCCACCATCTGTGTGTAGTACCGAGGAGAGTGATCAGTGGATTGTGTGGTAAGAGTATGATTAGTTTTTAAAGAAACTGCTGACTTATCTTTCAAAGCGGCCCCACTGTTTTGCATTTCTGCTGGCAGCGAATGAGAGTTCCTGTTGCCCCACATCCTCGTCAGCGTTTGATGTTGTCTGTTTTAGACTTTGGCCATTCTAATAGATGTGTATTATCTCATTTGTTTTTCAACTTGCAATTCTTGTTGACATATAATAATAAACATCTTTTCATGTACTTTTCTGCCTCTGAACATCTTTGGTGAGGTGTTTATGCTAATCTTTTGCCCTTTTTTTTTTTTTTGCGGTACCAGGGATTGAACCCAGGGGCATTCTACCTCTGAGCTACACCCCCGGCCCTATTTTTATCCTTTATTTTGAAACCGGGTCTCACGAAGTTGCGGAGGGCCTCACTAATTAGCTGAAGCTGGCCACGAACCCAGATCCTCCGGTCTCCGCCTCCCAAGTACTGGGATTACAAGCATGCGCCACCACGCCCGGCCTTCTTTTGCCCATTTTTAAGTCATGTCAATTTTCTTATTGTTATGTTTTAAGAGTTCCTTGTATGTTTTGGTTGACAGTCCTTTATCAAATGTGTCTTTCGCAAATATTTTTTCCCAGTCTGGCTTGCTTGTCTTTTCATTCTCTTGACAAAGCAGATGTTTTTATTTTTAATGAAGTTAAGCTCATCAATTTCTTTAATGGATTATGAACCTGTGCTGTTGTATCTTAAAAAGTCACCCCCCAAAACCAAGAGCATTTAGATTTTCTTCTATGTCGTCTTCTAGTTTTATAGTTTGGTATTGTAAATACAGTTTAATCTTTATGTTCTGGTTGAACTGAATTGCCGAGTTAAAATGTTCTACCCTGCCGTTCCATAGCTGGGGTGGTGCTCAGGTAGGAAGGAGGCACAAAGGACCAGGAAATACAGTTTTAATCTGAGGTTTTGCATGCCTTTTCAGGCCTGTCACTACCCAGTCAGTCTCTCCCCCAGGCCTGACACCCCCAAATATTTGGGAAATCTATAAATCTTAATTTACCATAAATTCACCCAGTTATGAAAATTACCTTGTGCACTGTCAGTTAGCCCACCAATAAATAGATTAAGTAAAGAAAGATACATCATTTTAAGAAAGCCATAATTTAGGGGACTCTCCAGTGTCACCTACTGACTAGATAATAGAGACCGTGTCAGCCTAAGGGCCCCGAGAATGCGCAGACCGATGTCCTCCTCACACGCCTTCCCATGCCACCCCCCACCAAGTATCCTACAGCCAGAGGATCACAAGTTCAAAGCCAGCCTTACCAACTTAGCGAAACCCTGCCTCAAAATAAAAAATAAAAAGGGCTGGGGGTGGAGCTCAGAGGTAGAATGCCCCTGGGTTCAATCCCCAGCATCACAAAAGAGAGAAAAAAAGAGGATGATGAGCTGGGAACCCCAAAAGTGTGTTTCTCTGGAGACAGCCTGCTTTCTCCCTTGAATGTGTATTCCTTTCTTTTCTAGACAAACCTCTGTGCCTCAGCTGACATGTGCTGAACTTCGTCCCCATCACCTAAGTCAAGGACCCTCCTTGTCCTGAGTCCAGGCCCCTCTTCTGGGGCGCTCTTCTCTGGTCGTAATATGACGTACATGAGGCTGGACCTCTTTTTTTTTTTTTGGCACTGGAGATTGAAACCAGGACCATGGCCATTCTACCTCTGAGGTACACCCCCAGCCCTTTTGTTTATTTTGAAACAGGGCCTCGCTAAGTTGCAGAGACTGGCTTCAAACCTGTGATCCTCTTGTCTCAGCCTCCCAAGTACTGAGGTTACAGGCGTGCACCACTATACCCGCTGAAAGCAAGAGCTTTGTGTTAACCATGGGCCTCCGAGTGAATCATTACAGAAGCACTTAAATGATGCATAGATTCAGAGAGTGTTTAAAGGTTTAATGAGATACTTTTTCCACAGAATGCTCTTGAGTTTCCTGATTGATAAATCTGTCCAGCCCTTCCTTTTCTTCCTTTCCTTTCCTCCCTCCCTTCCCCTTCCTGCTGGCCTGCCTGCCTGTACTCCCCAGCACTCCCTGAACCCAGGGCATTCTACCCCTGAGCTGCCCCCCCAGCCCTTTTTATTTTATTTAGAGACAGGATCTTGCTAAGTCTCCCAGACCAGCTTTGAACCTCCCAAGCCGCTTGCCTGGCGGTTTTTGAGGGAACAGTCAGCACCTGGACGCTGACCTCTCTGGTGGAGAAGCTTGCTGGGTTGCGGTCTTTCTTCTTCTTTGACCTTTCAGCCAGCACTTATAACTCTATAAGGTTCCATTTTTTTTGTAACTGAGACTCAAAAAGATCAACGTTTTCCCCTTTCACTTTTAATGAGAGCCAGATTTCTGCAGGTGCTCTGTGATTTGCTTTCTAAAACAGGTCAACTGTAGGTCTTCTTACTTTCTTAAGAAACATTATTTATTTACTTATTCTTTTTTAGAGATTGCGATTTTTATTTTTTGTTTTTGTGAGAGTGCAGTACTGGGGATTGAACCCAGAGCCGCCTGTACCCTGGGCAAGGGTTCTACCACTGAGCTCCATCCCCAGCCCTAGGAAACATAATTTAAAAAGACAGAAAGCCAAGCAGTAGAACTTGGGGGAAGATGGAGGAAATGGTGTGTGCTGCTCTTTTCCTTGCTGAATCCCTGTTAGAGCGTGTCAGGGAGCGCATACTCAATTAGCGAATGAATTTCATGAGCATCTTTATCAACTTACATCACATTTCACAGGTGAACATATGCATAATATGGGGCATAAAGAACACACTGTCCACACTGTTAAAAGGAAGAATAAAAATTGAAAGAGTATTCCTAATGTCTTCCCAATTCATGTTGCTTCATTTTTTTGCCTTCCATTTTACATTTTAGATGCTTAGTTTCTAGTTTTGTATAGACAGTATTTGAAATAAGGAATAAAAGAAAGAAAAGTAATTAAAAGTATGTGTCACAGTTTTAGAGACACAAATCATTTTTTCATCTCTCAAAAGAAAAAACTCAACTTTTGAAGATTTCATTTGTGAAATTGACTTTGTACTTGATAAGCAATGTTTAAATTCATTGGTGATAAATATGCATGTTTGTATAGTAAAATCCCATTTTTTACATAATGCTTTAATGGAAATGGCAGTTTTATGAAATGAAAGTGACTAGTAAAAATCTGAATGATGTTCATAAGCCTTTACATCATTTTTATTGAGGTTTTTGTGTATTCTAATTCATTAGTACAGGGGAAAAGGAGCCCACTAACATGGTTTATCTCCTATAATTACTCAAATTGAATAGAATTTATTTTCAATAAAATTCTTAGAGTAGATTGCCCGGAGTGTGTAGAGGAGGATTGACTTGTTTTTACAAAATGTCTTGGTTTCTACCCATGGGGCTGTGCTGTTTTGCCAATGGTGCTTCATTGTGTGTATTTTCAACATAGCTCCCTCCAGATTCTTTTCAATAAAAGCTCATGAAAGCCCCAGAAATCCCAAGTTTGAGTGTTAAGGGAAAAGTATGGGGTATGTACGTTATCCTGCTTAGTATTACAAATATTGCTTGTCTTTTAATAATTTAGACCACCTTTTATGTGATTTATAGAAGTTGAAACACCATTTAGATTGCTTTGTAATGGATTAACCTGGGGAGATTTCTGCAAACAGCTTAGTGTTTACAGTGAAATTTGGTTTATTTTTGTAGAGTACCTAGAGGAGGCTGCTGTAAGGAATAATCAGATACTCAAACCCGGACTCCTCACCCCAGCCTCATGAAAGGTGTGGGGAAGAGACACCCGAGACTGAGCTGGAAACCAGTGGTCGTGTGTTCTGGGACGAGTTTGGAGACCATGATGAACGTCCATGACACCGTCGTCTGGTGTCAAGATGCTTCCGTGTTCTCGAGGCACAGTCTTGTTGACACCAGTGACTTTAAGCTTCTACCTGAAGCTTTGAGCCAGATAGTGTTTGAGTCACATTCACACTGTCCTTGAGTTCCTTTCCCCAGGCTTTGTATCTGAAAGCTCATGTGTGTGTGTGTGTGTGTGTGGTTCTGGGGATTGAACCCAGGGACATTCTACCTCTGAACTGCACCCCCAGCCTTTTTTTATTTTTTATTTTGAAACAGGGGCTTGCTAAGTTGCTGAGGCTGGCCTTGAACCTGCAATACTCCTGTCTCAGCCTCCCAAGGAGTGTGATTACCGAGGTGCACCACCAGAAGCGCACCCTTTTGGGAGTCACTTTGTGTAGACGTGCATTTCTGTCTACCTTTTCTTTCCCTGGCACTGTGGTGCTGCCTGAGCAGGGGCCCTGCTCACGCGGGTGTTTTATGAAAGGGGATGTACGCGTGTGGTGATTTATTTGTGCTGGTGTCCGTTTGTATGCCTTACTGCTTTCGTTGGCCCTAGGAAGTCCGAGCTGTGTTTGGCTATTCTGTTTGAACCTGTGCTTGCTGAAGTGATCCCCACCTTAAACAAGCAGAGATCTCAGTGAGGGCTCAAGCTGTACATATCAGAGGGTGGGGCAGGGCAGAGCCAGGGAGTTGCTGTCTCCCTGGTGCCTCACTGGTGCTGTCTCCGCACCAGTGTCCCGTTTCTCCCTGGATGCCAAGAACTTGCTGCAAGGGTGGAGCATCGTCAGCAGCTGGCTGTCCTCCACTGTAGCTGAAAATCCTTTGGACCACAGGGTACCTGCCCTCCTACGTTCTCAGTAGGGAGCTGATGTAGAGTGTAGAGAGGGCTGTTTTTGATGGAGTTGGTAGCTAGAAATACTAAAGACCCCACCTTGCCCCACGTCTGGTTATAGCTACATTTCCAAACCCTTCAAGAAGCTTCCTCTGGTCATGAGAGAAGAGATGATTCTGAGAAGGGTCCCAGGAGTTCCCAGTGGGGGAGGGAGAGAGGAGCTCAGCTCAGGACTGGTGGGGTCCTTGCCTTCTCCATCTGCAGGGAGAGATGAACTCCAGGGTCTTCTGGCTCTTCTTTTAAAGGAAACTTGGGTGGATCATGGAAGGCCGGTGAGGCTGGCGGCGGTCTGTGATCAGAGATGGTGTATGGTGGCCTGGTCACCCTCAGATCCTTGTCATGGTCTCCATGGTCTGATCAGTAGATATCTCTTTTGCCTAAACTCTTTGTTGGTGGGATACTTAGCAGTGCTCAAGGTAAATATCACAGGTGTATGAGTAAGGATTTGTAGACTTCCCAGAAATGTGGGAGCGGCAGGCCTGGCTTAGGGTGGAGGGAGGAGGAACTTCGGCCCCAGGGCTTCATGTCAGAGCTGTTTTCCTGTCCTTCCTGTGTGTCTCTTCTCTACCTAGTTTATTTCTTCTACCTCACTCTCATGGCTTTCAGCCTGAGAGGGCCAAAGGCAGAAAAAGCAAATGGAGAAAATCTCTTAGGGTGGGCCTTCCTTCCTTCCTTTCTTCCTTCCTTCCTTCCTTCCTTCCTTCCTTCCGTCCGTCCGTCCGTCCGTCCGTCCTGGGGGTTGACTCCAGAGGTGTTCTACCACTGAGCTGCATCCCTTACCCTTTTTAGTTTTTATTTTGAGGCAGGGCTTTGCTAAGTCGCCCTGGGATACAGGTGTGTGCCTTCAGTTTGGCAGGGCATTTCTTTCTTGAAGGTGTTGCCCACGGATGAAGAAAGCTTTTAGCATATGGAATCCCCAAACAATAGATGATCCAGTCACATAGTCCGTTCTGTCGTGTTGTGTCATGTGCATTCCTAAAATCACCACACTATACGGAAACAACACAGTGAAGGCCCAGGGCTACCAGGTGAGCAAGGCTGGGTGCGCAGCACTCGAAGGCTCTGTTGGTGACGCACACACAGGATAGGGACCTAGGAAGAGCAGCAGTACTACAGCGGCCATGTCACTCTGCATGAAGAGGACCCGGAGAACTGCCGCCCACTGTCACTGCGATATGGAGGGAGGAGGAGTGCCTGAGATGGGAGGGGAGTTGTAGCCCTGGGTGTGCAAGGTGTGGCCTGTGACAGATGCTAGGGCGTGTTCTGATGTGTGTTTGGGGGTTTCTCTGCAGTGGGGTTCAGCTGTGTGTCATTTCCTGGGCTCACGTAGGGCTTCTTGAAGACAAAATTATGCATAAGCAAATGTGAAAATCGTTTCGTGCTCAGATTGTTTCCCTAATATGCACATCAATCATATTTGGACAAATTTGTGTTTTCTTGTAGCAGAACTGGCTGCAGTTTATTTGATTTTGGAATAGAGTCCCTTTTCCTTTTTTCCTGTCCACCATTATTGATTTCTTAATTTGTATTTAAGTTAAGCCCATATCAAATAGATTTTTCATACAATAAGTGCCTCTAGAGGAAACCAGCCTGAGACTTTAATTTTGCTAGAGGTAATCCACAGGTGTGTGTGTGTGTGTGTGTGTGTGTGTGTGTGTGTGTGTGAAGACCTTCACTTGATGTTTGGCACAGTGCCGGGGATACAGAGATGGGTAAGGTATAGTCTTTGTCTTCAAGAGTAGAGTCTCACTGAAAATTCTTCAAACCACAAATTTAAATGTCTTTGTTGGGTCTTCTACGACGAAACAGATGAACCATCACATATTTCTTAGTGACCACAGGAGCACACATCCCTCCCCACTCCCATCTCTTGCTTCCTTGTAAATGTAAAGGCAGGAGTAAAAAGCTTGCCTCGAGGGAACGCAAAGATAGGACTCATGTTCAGGTTGTGCAAACTGTGAGCTCGCTCTTGGAGCTCAACCCCTCCTGCCCGACTCCTTAATAGACCCCATGATCACACATGCACGGTAGAATGGTTTCAGAGCAGTAATGTGAATGGTGTGACTCTCGCTCGTTACCCCTCATCTATATGTACATTTGTATGTGCTTTTGTGTAGGCATAGATGATGTGGCAAGATCTCCTAAATGGTTAATATCAGCTATCTCAGGGGACAAAGGAAAGCTTATTAACTTCCTCTTTATACATCTTTTATTGTTTGGTTTGTTTTAAGAAGCATGTTTTACTTTTTTAATTAAAAAAACTAATAAAGTAAGAAATGAATAAATAATAGTAATAAAAAATACCCTCGGGCATGGAGCTTTGTTTCGTTCTTCCCAGTAGCCTGGGTGGTTAGAGCCGAATGTGAGGTTTCAGGTGTGGGCTGCCCAGCAGGGCTCTGAGCTTCGTGATGCAGCCTGAGATGGTAATAACTTTTCTGGCAGCACACTGTATTGTTAGGGATTTCTGTTTACAGACAATTAACACCCCAAAGTCTTTCTTACATCTGCTGTTCTTGGCTTACTGTGCCCTTGATAATCGTTTGAGACCCAGTCTATTATACACTCCCTGGTAGATTCATCTTGTTATTGTGGAAATGAATATTTAGCTAAGGTAGGAACTGTCCTTGGATTCAGGCTGTCAGGTTACACATCCGAGGTGTCACTAAAGAGCGTTAAAACTCGGGCACGCAGCCTGTTTTCCTGGGCCTGTTTGCTCATCTGGAAACAGCAGTAATCATGAAGTCGTGAGGTGTCGTGAGATGCGCGTTGGGTCTTAGGTGCCAGCTGCTGGTGTTTTATCTCAGGCAGCTCCCATCCACTGACATGTGAACGGACCGTTTGGGTCTTGAGTACCTCCTTCACCATCTTCCACATCTCCCCACCATCACCTAGTCGGTGTGCTAAACTGCTCAGTCAGCGTCTGTCACTCTGCAGGTCCCTTCACTGATGTTGTCACCACCAACCTGAAGCTTGGCAACCCGACAGACCGAAATGTGTGCTTCAAAGTGAAGACCACCGCACCCCGCAGGTACTGCGTGCGGCCCAACAGCGGGATCATTGACGCCGGGGCCTCCGTCAACGTGTCTGGTAAGTCCTGGGGCTGGAGGCCGAAGGGTGGGCCCCGAAGGCCCTGGAGCCAGCGGCTCTCTTAATGCTTGGGTCTTGAGGGCAGCACTGTAACGACAGGCTGGTCTCCATCTCCCCGTGATTGAAAGCCGGGTGGGCCCCTCCCCTCTTGTGTTTCTATAATTAATGTCTCTCTTTTAATGCTTGCAGCCTTTGCACCCAATAGTTAGAGCAAAATTCAAGTGGTAACTTTAGACTTTCCTTCAGAATGAGTTTGGCTTTCACTCCCTTGAAATTAAATCTGCCCTTTGGCAATAAATAAAAAAGGGCTAAACAAACTTAATTTTACTTTGTGGGAGAAGGCTAAATGGAGTTATTTTCTTATTTAAGCTAAATGATTTCTGACATTAAGCCCATGCCATTTCCAGTGATGGGTGACCGCACTGTACTGCTTGTGGACGCCGAGGGAGCAGGGCTGAGGAGGGATAGATTCAGGGGGTGAGTTTTGTGCGTGTCTGGTGGGTTTTCCCCGCCGTCAGTGCACATATTTTCCAGTGTCCAACTTCTGAAGAGATGCTGGTAAAGTGGAACTGGATTCCAGAATTAAGGACATGTAAGTGGATGGTTAGAGTTTACATGCGTTTCAGAAATGGAATCGACTTTTAGCTCACTGGAGCTCCTAGAGCTGAGTGGGCACCGTGGGTGTGTGTGGGTGTGTGTGTGTGTTTATCTCTTGAACACCTGCTGACAGGATGTCCCAGAGGCTTCTGCACCGTAGAGGCTGCCGCTCATTGGAAGTGGGTACCCGTCTGGCTTTTTCCATGATAGGTTTTGATTGTGATACAGTTGGCTATTCACTTGACACCTGAAAGAAAACGATTCACCTCTTTGGGCAGATGCAAGGTGTTTCATTATCTGATTGCTTCTGCCAGCGCATGTGTCCTGTGCCCATGGTGTCTCTCGTTGGGTGCACGTGCACTGGCTCTCTGTGCTCCTCACCAAGCCTCCGAGACCCACTCTGGGCTCTGGCCGTGGTTCTTGTCCAGGAGCAGTCAGGAGGGTGGACGCCAGCCTTGGTGGAGGGCACCTCGGGGCCAGTCCTGTGCATACTCTGTCTCCTGCTCTAAGAGGGCTGCGTTGTGACCTCCATTTTGCCAAGGAGGAGACTGGTGGTCAAGGGGACATGAGCTGGCAGTTGACAGAGTATAACCCGCTCTGCCCAGGTCTGAAACTCATGCTAGAGAAAGGGAAGGAGCAGCTGGGTCGGCCTCTCTGGGTCCTGAGGATCTGTGTGCAAGCTTCTGTTGAAATCAAGGGCAACTGAAACCTATTATTCCCTTCTTTTAATCATCCCCCGACCTCCATTTCCTTGTCTATACCAAATTTGATTGAGTGAGTTTGTCAGTAGATGAAAATTTTCAATTTTCAAAGTAAACATGGGGGATGCAACATAGTTTTCTGAATAAATTTATGCCATTAGATAGTTGTACAGTGTAGATGTGTTTTCTGGTATTAAATATAAATGTAGCTGGTGTGGTAGCACACGCCTGTAATCCCAGTACTTGGGAGGCTGAGACAGGAGGATCGCAGGTTCAAGGCCACCCTCAGCAACATAACAAGACTCTCAGCAACCTAGTGAGACCCTGTTTCAAAATAAAATAGGGCTGGGAGTATAGCTCAGAGGTAGAGCACCTCTGTATTCAATCCCCCACTACCACAAAATAAATATAAACATGTGTGTGCGTGTATGTGTGTGTGTGTAAGATCCATCTTTATATACCCCATCATAGGAGTTTTTAACTATCTCTGAGCATTTGTTTTGATTTATCATTAGCTACTTAAGGAAGGCCAAGATACCGTGGTTGTGGCATTCCTGTTGCAGATAAGAAAGTAAGGGACAGGGCACGGATGAGATCATTTAGGGTCACAGGGCGGGTTAGTGGCAGAGCTGGTATTTGGAGCCAAGTGCCTTGGCTCCTGGTCCAGCACTCTTTCTGTGGTATTACACTGTCTCTCCAGAGTTGGAGGCTGGCCACACTTACAGATGAATCTCACATGCGATATACTGGGGGAGAGAATCAGTTGAATAAAGAAATGTCCGCAGGCCTCCCCTCACCTAGATGAGACAGTCGTATTGCATGTGGTACTCACCACCCTGCTTGAAGGGGGTTCAGGTAAAGCCAAATGTCCTTGCACCTCCAGCTTCTCACCTGGGAAGGGGTTGGCCTCGTGGGCCGCAGCCTTGTGTGGTATGGGCCACTTACTGGACATGCACACCTTGTCCAGGGGTGTGCTTGAAATGCAGCTGCCTGGTGACATTGCGATGTGTCAGATTCCAGGCTCCTTTGGGAGAGGGAGTCTCCCCAGGAGGAGGAGGCTGTAGTGGACAGGCAGGGAGCTTGTCCAGAGGCCAGCCTTCCCCTCTCCCCAGGTGCACACATGGCCAAGCGGATGTTACACACTCTGCTCAAAGATCATTGGGTTTGAGGTCAGGAAACCTGAGCAGGAAGCTCAAATCTGCTCTTTAGCCAGCGGCCTGAGCTATGGCCGGCCCGTTAGCCTCTGTAGGTTGTCCTTGTAAAGCGGGGAGTGTAGTAGCCCCCTCACAGAGTATCTGTACATACTGTCTCCACTAAAAGTGTGGTGCAGGAGTGGGGTTGCATTATTTTTCCACAAGTTTTAACAAAACTGGCTAGTTTTTGTTGAAGATGGATTGTATAATATTTGAATTGCCTCTTAAATTAATCCCATATATTTTATTAATTTATGGACCTTTCCTAATTTTCAGAATAAATTCCTATTTTCTTTCTGTAATATACATTTGTTTTGTAGTGAAAACCACTCATAAATTTTCAAATATAACTTATAAGAAGATAGTCATCAAATCAAAACACTACCACATCGCCCTGCTTGCCACACAGAATATCCCAGCATACCTGAAGAGGATGCGACTGGTGTATGTCCCCATTCTGAAACCCTTGGGATGTGCTGGCTGTTGGGGAAGATAAATCTCTTAAAGAGAGAGAGAAGGCCGGGCGTGGTGGTTCACGCCTGTCATCCCAGTACTGGGGAGGCGGAGACAGGAGGATCCGGGTTCGCTGCCAGCCTCAGCTACTTAGTGAGGTCCTCCGCAACTTCGTGAGACCTGGTTTCAAAATAAAGGATAAAAAATGGGGCCGGGGGTGTAATGCCCCTGGGTTCAATCCCCAGTACTGAAAAAAAAAAAAAAGAGAGAGAGAGAGAAAGAGAGAAAGAAGAAGGAAAGGAAGGAGAAGGGGAGGATGATAAAGATGACCCCACCCAGGGAGGGAGCCGCGGGGGGCTGACGCTCGGAAGGCCCTCAGATCCGGGCTGTGGCGGCAGAGCTGGCATCTGTGGCCACACTCAGAAGCTCCTCTCCCCTTTCAGATCAACCCAGTATTCAAGAGCCCTGGCACCATGCTGCAGAAGTTCAGGCTCATGACCCATCTTGCTGTTTTCTTCAGAACATGGCAAATTACTTACTTATTGGGTCCTTAAAAAAAATCTCTCTTTTATAAACCCATGTGATAAAATGACAGTCGAACAAAGGCAGAACCTAAGCTTTTTGTATCAGTAGAGTATAACGCGTGGACTTTCCCAAAGAGGCGCTCTGGTTCCTTGGACCCGTGGTTGGGTTAGGGTACACTCCTACAGTAGCCCCACCGGGGTCTGTGCCTGTTGTCTGAGGCAGCATGGTAGGTAAGGGGGTGTGGGACACTCTCTGCTTGCAGTAATTGACTCAGAACACCACGGTTTTGGTCCTTGTTCCTCAATATACACCATCACTAGAGCTGGGTTTGAATTATTCAGATCTGGACCTCAGCAAAATAGGCACACTCAAATGGAGATTGCAGGAGAGGAGATTGGATTTCCCCAGACTTCAGATGCAAAGAAAATAGAACTTCGTGAATTAATGAATTGTTTGAAGCAATGGGGGTCTCCCCATTTGTCCTGGCTGTACAAAATTAAGTCTATTTTCTGAACTGTATGGTGGGAAAATATTTTTAAGGTAGATAATTTCTGGAAATGCCTCTGTGGTAAGCTCTTAATGGTTGTGGATTTTTTTAATACTGCAGTTTAATAATGAGGGCGTTTTCCATTAATATTCCAAACCATGTTTGCCAGCGGATACAGCAGGTGAAGTGGTAAAATTATGGGCCCATCGAAAATGCTCACGCTTCCTGTGATATGATATTAAGTTTAATATTTTTATAACCTTCACTGAATTCTAATTTCACTAAAGTAGCAAGCACGCTTCCATTGGCAGTTCAATTATGCACATTGGTTGCCTGTGTTCCAAGCAAATTAGAAATGCAAAATGTGTGTGTGTGTGTGTGTGTGTGTGTGTGTGTGTGTGTGTGTGTAGGGTGTTGGAAAGAGTCGGTAAAGATACCAGTATTTAGGTACAGATACACTTTAGTAAGTGTACCCTGGGAATAGAAAATGTATTAAAGACAAACACCCAAATCTCCCAGTGTCAGAATCTGTATTTTAAATTAGAATTCAGAGAATTAAGGAGGCAGTATTCATTCCTTACATATAGCCCCTTTCAGCACTCTTCTCAATCCCATTTAAAGCATAAAGTTCTTCCAATAAAATCCTGAGGACAGAGAATGAATATCAGCAACTCTTCTTGGATGGAAACATTGGTCAATTACTGTAATTGGGTACCATTGCAATTGATAATTAGTCCTTTAGAGATTCTGCTGACTCAGTTTAATGTCACTGTTTAGTGGCCCTGGACCAGCCAGCTGTGGGTGTGGGTCACAGCTCTCAGGTGATTAGTGCCAGAGTGAAAGTGCAGGAGTCTGCAGACAAAGAGACCAGGCGTTTATTTATCTATTGTGCTGATAGTGGAGCTGCCAAGAGGTTGGGCCTCCTAACAGCAGCATTCTTCTTCACTTGAGCATTTGCTTTGGAAGTTCCTGATAAGCACAACCTTTTTATAAATGGTTTTCAGGAGCCAGGCTTATTACTCTCAGATAAGAACAACTCACATTTATACTTAAAAGATGTCTTTAATCTTTTTCTCCAGATTAGATTCTGCCTAAAAAAAAAGAAAAGAAAATTACCAACAAATGCAGCTTAATTGTGATTTTGAAGATGTTGAATGTTTACTGTAATAGTTAGGTCTTTTAAGAAGAGGCCTACCTTTTGTTTTTAATGAATAGGCCACAGTTTATCTGTTATCCTTTCAAAGATGATAATAAATAGGATGGGTCAAGTACCCAAGTCCACCTGTTTGGCCAGAGGAAGCTTCAGCTCCCAAGTGACCACCTCATTTGCCTGGAGGAGCCTTCAGCTCTCAGTGTAACCACCTCATTTGTTTTGTTTTTTGGTGGTGGTACCAGGGATTGAACCCAGGGGCCTTCTACCTCCAGGCTACATCCCCAGCCCTATTTTTTTTTATTCTTTATTTTGAAACAGGGTCTCACTAAGTTGTGGGGGGCTTTACTAAGTAGCTGAGCCTGGCCATGAACCCGGATCCTCCAGTCTCAGCCTCCCAGTACTGGGATTACAAGCGTGAGCTACCACGCCCAGCAAACCACCTCATTTGGCTGGAGGAGCCTTCAGCTCCTGGTGTGACCACCTCATTAGGCTGGGTATCTTCAACTCTCAGTGTGACCATTTCGTTTGGCTGAAGGAACCTTCAGCTCCTGGGATGACCACCTCATTAGGCTGGGTATCTTCAGCTCCTGGTGTGACCACCTCATTAGGCTCCCAGTGTGACCACTTAATTGGCTGGAGGAACTTTCAGCTCTTGGTGTGACCACCTTGTTTGGCTGGGTATCTTCAGCTCCCGGTGTGACCACCTTATTTGGCTGGGTATCTCCAGCTTCCGGTGTGACCACCTCATTTGACCGGAGGAACCTTCAGCTCCTGGTGTGACCACCTCATTTGGCTGGGTATCTCCAGCTTCCAGTGTGACCACCTCATTTAGCCTGAGGAACCTTCAGCTTCTGGTGTGACCACCTCATTTGGCTGGGTATCTTCAGCTCTTGGGTCACCGCCCTAGTTGGCTGGAGGAACCTTCAGCTCCTGGTGTGACCACCTCATTTGGCGGGAGGAACATTCAACTCTCAGTGCGACCAGGCACAAGTTCAGCCGAGTTGCAGCACAGCCAGGAAGGACGCTCCTCTCAGGCTTTTGCACCTTGTGTCCTCGAGCCCCAGCACCACTTTTGTCCTGCTTGCCGTTATTATAGACCCACTGCACCCCTGCTACAATTGCCAGCTGATCACAGGAGGAAGGGAAAGGCTGCAAGAGGTGGGCGCGTTGGAAGGGCAGTTGAGACAGAACATAGCAGGCGGTGAAGGAGGCCCAAGAGCCCCAGGGAGCAGGTGAGGGAAGGGAGGGTTCACCTCCTTGGGGTCTGGAGTTGCCTCAGCCTCAGGGCACACTGTTCTCCATGGTGCACCTGGTCAGTCCCAAGAGACCAAGCATGTAAGTCTAAGATAGTGTACAGTGGGTGCGTGGTCACAACACAAGAGTCACTGGAAAGAGGCTGTCATATTCCATTGTTAAGTTAGAGGACACAGAAAAGCATGTTGGAAAAGATTTATATTAAGGAAGGTATTTATAAAAAGGAGTGCATGAGCCTTGCTGTTTGGCCATAGCACACCTCATCTTCCTTGATCCTGGAGAAAGGGTTAGGGCATCTGTACTAATTTCTGCACAGATGAATTAGTCAGACTGTGAGGAACTTGTTCTCTAAGATGAACTACATGAAGTAGGAAACCCTGTCGAGAACACAAGACAACCCAGTGCTAACTTATTTATAGGTGGGTACAGTGAATCATTTACTGCCAGGCTTGTAGTTCTATCCATGGGTCCCGAATAGGCAGGGGCACAGGAAGGGAGTCAGGACTTCAACATTGTGAGAATCCTAAAAGGAATAATAAATGTGCTTGTGGTAAGGGTTCACAGTCTAAATAAAATGCCAAGCTTCTTTGCTTTGGGCTAGAATCATGTCACCTTGCAGTGGCAGCCCTGGTTGTCTTTGGCTGATCAGGAGCTCTGGTTGGCATTTATGTCTGTCTTTGATTAGTTTCAGAAAAGAGGAGCAGGGACTTCATTTTGACACCATGAATGCAGTTGGTAGAGAAGAGGCTTTGATGTTCAGGTGGTGTGAGAGGAGAGAGCCAGTGAGCGAGGGGAGCGGGGACAGGAGGATGGACGTGTGTGGGCCCATGAGGGAAAATGGCTCTGGAAAGGATGACAGAGCAGCTGGCCGGCAAGGGGCAGAAGGTCTCTCTCTGGGCTGCCCCAGGTAGTGCTAGGGGAAGCACGATGCAGGAGTTCGTGGAATGTGGGAAGGGAAGAAGGTGCAAACCTCCAACCTGTGAAGGAGCATGACCGTGTGAAGGAGCACGTACATTCACCCCGAATGTGAACTCAGAACATCCAGTCCCGTCCCAGGCTAACTGGCCGGAAGAAGCAAACGTGCAGGGAGGAACCTGGGACTCTGTACCAAATGTCTCCTGGTAAACAAGGTGCCCACAGCAAGAACTAGGGTGTGTGGCTTTGCCGCTGTGGCTGGGCTTAGGAGACATGTCGCAGCGCCGTGCGCACTCTGGGCCATAGCGCCAGCTGGCCCGGGAAGCCACCCACAGGCAATGCTCGCTCTTGGTCCCACCCCAGGCCTGCCACCTGAGAAGCGGGAGGTGGTACATAGCTGTTTGTGTGTGAGCTAACTCCCCTGGGTGATTGGGACACACACTGTAGCTGGAGAATCTCCACTCGCAGGCTGTCAGTGGAGCAGGGTAGTGGGTTGGGCAGGGTGGGGAGCGTCAACGGGAATGTGCCAGGTTGGGCCGCCAGGATGAGGGAGACTCTGGGGACAAGGGGCGTCACCAGAGGGAGGCCTGCCGTTGAGAAGTGCCAGGTCGTGAGGAGCTGGACGATGGCCCTCTGCTTGGAAAGGGGTTTTCGTCTGAGGGTAGAAGACTTCCATCTGAGGTGTCAGTGTGGTGTGAGTAGGGCATCAGGGGGTGATGGCATTTCTAGGGCTTACTGGGGTTGCGCAGAGTTCTCTGGATGGGAAGAAGCTGGGGAAGGTTGGGAGTGCCCCTGGTGGGGAGAAACCCAGACGCGGGCAGACGCGGGCAGGGGCCCGAGCTGACTGCACGTGTGGAAGGTGGAGCGAGGCATCTCTGAGATAAGATTCCGAGATTAAAACGCACCGGGAGTCAGACTTTGATTCATGTGGTCCGCTGCCATCACGATGCAGATGAGAACGATGTGAGCCTCGTGCAGGTTCTGGAAGCAGCTTCCACGCTGCATTTAATCAAGTTCTCATTTCTCCAAGCGAGGGTGTGTGTTAAGTAGCGTATATTCTGATTTCTTCTCTTTTGAAGAAAGTCTGATCTTATTGAGCTAATGTTCATGACCCCAAAGACCCTTTCTTAACAGGCGCTCACTTGGCAATCTGTAACAGCAGACATTGTATCCCAAAGCCTTAATGCGGGTGAGTAGTGACCGGCCTCCGTATCCTGGTAACAGGCTTTTTTAAATGTAGTTTCAGCAGATACATTTTAAAAGTAGGATAGATGGTTCATTTAAGAGGGTTTTATCATCAGTGTCTCTGGTATTCAAGTGAAATAAATTAAGTTAATGGGAAGCTCTTTTATGGCCTGTCATGGAAAAAAGTACATAATTTCTGTCACAATTTGCATGTATGGAGCTGAAAGAACAAACGATTAGCAACATTTACTCTGTCATGTTCTCATAAAGTTTCACCTAATAGGAGCTAGCAAATTGAGTTTGACACAAGAAGGTAGTGGCTGAGAAGTCCAAACCTTCTGAGGTGAGTTAGGGCTGTGGCCAGGGGATGTGGGTATTGAGGCACTCACTACCTGGTGGCCACCTGCCTCACGCTGGCTTGCTGGTCGGAGAGCCCGTGGATGGCAGACAGCTTCTTCCCACAGTTCACACCCCACAGGCAGCAATCTCATTCCCAGTTGAAAGGTTTCCACTCACCACGAGACCCTGGGTTCAGTCCCCAGTGCCGGGGGTCAGGGGGATATAAAAGGGTTAAAAAGATGTGTTGTTAATTTTGAAATTTAGTAAAATGAACACCTTTTCTTGCTTCATCAACAATATTCTTTTTTTTTTCGCAGGACCAGGGATTGAACGCAGGGGTGTTCTACCTCTGTGCTACACCCCCGGCCCTATTTTTATACTTTATTTTGAAACCGGGTCTCACGAAGTTGCGGAGGGCCTCACTAAGTAGAGAGAGAGAGAGAGAGAGAGAGAGAGAGAGAGAGAGAGGGAGAGAGAGAGCGAGCGCGAGGGAGAGAGAGCTGAGGCTGGCCGCAAACCCGGATCCTCCGGTCTCCACCTCCCAAAGTACTGGGATTACAAGCGTGCGCCACCACGCCCGGCGGCAACAATATTCTTTTTTTTTTTTTTTTGCGGTACCGGGGATTGAACGCAGGGGCATTCTAC
>PVJS01028911.1:0-25176 GCA_004027185.1 Glis glis
CAAAAAAAAAAAAAAAAAAAAAAAAAAACCAAACTATCCTGATACTATCCTGATATTTCACCTAACCCCATTTAGAATGACAATCACTAAAAACACAAACAATAATAAATGCTGGCAAGAATGTGGAGAAGCAGGAACTCTGATACACTATTGGTGGGATTACAAATTACTGCGACCACTTTGGAATACAGTGTGGAGGATCCTCAGAAGAATGGAAATGAACCTACCATATGACCCAGCTATACCACTCCTGGGTATCTACCCAAAAGAATTAAAACCAGACTACCATAGTAATGCATGCATATCTACTTTTATAGCTGCACAATTAATAATAGACAAACAATGGAAACAGCCGAGATGTCCATCAACAGATGAATAGACAAAACTATGGGATATATACACAGTGGAATTCTCCTCAGCCATAAAGAACAAAATTATGTCATTCGCAGGGAAATGGATGGAACTGGAGAATATTATGCTAAGTGAGATTAGTCAGTCACAAATTGAAGGGCAGGATGTTCTCCCTCATATGCAGAAGCTAGGGAGAAAACGGGACACAGGAGGGACTCCAGACAAAGGAGAAACCTTAGTAGAGTGAAGAAGACTTAACTGAGGGAGATGGGGTGGGGGAGGAAGACTTAAAGAGGGAAACACCTCAATGGACATGATGTACATACACAAACTTATCAAAGCCAATCTCTATGATGATAGGGAGGGAGAAGGAGTTGGGTGGGAATTGGGGGAGGGCTCAATGAGTGCTCTGTGCATGTATGCCTCTATTACCTGAACTGCATCAAGATGTATGATTACAATACACCAATAAAAATAAATAAATAAAACAAATTGGTAATGTATAAAAGTAGAAAATTGGTTCAATAAACTCTGACATATCCACATAATGGAATACAATACTACTAATAAAAATGCTGGGCATTAGTAGTTAATGTCATGGAAAACAATAAATTATGTGTCAATGCTGGCTGCAAGCCTGCATGAACTATACAGAATTCTAATTTTGCAGAATTGTATGTTCTTCTACCCATAGATCCAATTTTCCTAGCACCATTTGTTGAAAAGGCTATCTTTTCTCCAGTGTACTTTTTTTTTAAACTCATGTACTGTAGTTATATGGGGCTAAAGTCAAATGGTGTGCATCCTCCAACTTTATAATTCTTTTCCACAGTAATCTATTCTAGGTCACTTGTTTCTTGATTAGTTTTGGATTTAGCTTATCACTTATTATTAAAAATATCGGCAGTGATTATTATAGAAATTATATCAAAACTATAGGATATTTATGGAAGAATGTTCATATCAACAATATTTAGCTTTCTAACCTATGAAAACCTTATATCTCTCCTTTTGCTTAGGTCTAATTTAGCTAAGGAATATTTTGTGTTTTTCAGTGTTGTGGTTTTACCTGTTCTTTGTTAATTTTATTTCAATGTGCTTTGTACATTATGAAGCTATTTTTAATGAAATTAATAGATGATTGATAGATATAAACTGATTATTTCTGGGATATATAGAAATACAATTGGTATTTTACGTGTTTTTATTCTGAAATTTTACTAATATGCTTATTAATTTATGAATTTCTTTATTGACCTCTTAGGATTTTCTATATAATCATGTCTGCAATTAGCAACTGTTTTAACATTTCCTTTCTCAACTTTAATTGGGATATAAGAGGGACGTTAGATAATGGAGGAGAAACTCCAGTGGATCAAGGGAGGTGGTTTGGGGGAGGGGGAGGGAAGAGGGATAATCAATGAAAGAAACACTTCCACTGACATTATGTACATATGTGAGAAAACCAATGCCAATGTCGACATCTTGTATGGGGAAGGGGAGGAGTGGGGAGTGAGCCCGGGGAAAACTCACCAAGTAACTGCTGTATGCATGTATGTCGCTATCTCTATGAACTACATTATGATGTGAGACTCTTCTGCACCAATAAAAGTGTTAAGATAAAATGCTATCTTTTCAAACTAAAAAAATATTTTCCTATTTCCTTTATACTTCAGCGCAGTATTAAATAGAATGGGTGAGAGAGAATGAAAACAACCCAAATCTTCATCAACAGGTGAATAGAAGAATGATTTATGACATTCATAAATAGAATACTATCCAGCAAAATTAATAAAGGAAACACTTCCATTGACCTTATGTGCTTATGTGAGAATCCCAATGCCAATCTCAGTATCATGTATGGGAAGGGGAGGCAGTGGGGAAGCAGCATACGGGGAGGGAAGGGAAGCTCACCAAGTGCTGTGTCCATGTTTGTCACTATCACTCTGAACTACATTGTGATGTGAGACTACAATGCACCAATAAAAATATAAAAATAAAATCAGTACAAAGAAAAAATGTCCTATCTAGAAAGAAGGAAGATGAAAAAGACAAAATATGAATGATATTTTTTCTAAGATAGAATTAAAGATAAATGTGGTGGTCTTCCTTTTGATAATTTGAAATTTTTCTAAAATAGATCAATTTTTGTGCCAAAAAAGAGTACTATCCAGTAATTTAAAAAAAAAACTGCTTATATATGCAACAATGTGCTTAAGTCTCAAAATCATTTTGGCAAGTAAAAGAGGCTAGAATAAAACCAAACATATACTGTATGAGTTAGTTTGTATAAAATTCTGGAAAATGCAAACTTGTCTATAGTGACAGAAATCAGAATGGCAGTTGCCTAGTTCTGGAAGTAGTCATGAATGGGAAAAGCAGGTTGCAGGGATTGCAAGGACGTGCAGAAAACTCTGTGGGGAATGGTGAGGATATATTTAATTTCTTGATTGTGGTGATGATTCCCACTTCCCAAGTTAACACTTTTCATATTTTATACCTGAGGTAAAGCTTGTTATAAGTCAATTATAAATATTTTAATTGTAAAAAGTGTTGAAAGATGAAATCACTTGGAATTTAAAATCCCTGTACATAAATTACTATTGGGTAAAAATAAAAATCAAAACATAAATTAATAAAACTAAGCACCAACAAATGGGATGGCATCAAATTAGAAAACTTCTGGGAAGTCAAGGAAACAAAAAAGAGCCTGAAGGGAAAGCCTAAGGAATGGGAGAAAATCTCTATCAAGCACTCCTCTGATAGGGGACTAATATCTAGAATATATAAAGAACTCAAAACAGACACACACACACACACACACACACACACACACACACACACACACAAATTGAGCAATCAGACTGATTAGACACTTCTCAGAAAAAGAAATACAAACGGCCACCAGATATATGAAAAATATTAAACTCCATAAGCAATTAGGGAAATACAATCAAAACTACACAGAGATTTCATCTAACTCCAGGAAGAATGACAGTCATCAGCATTACAAACAATAACAAATGCTGATGAAGATATGAGGGAATAGGAGCTCTTATTTCCTTTCTTGTTTTTATTAATATACTTGAATTATAATTCAGTACATTATAAATAAGTACACTGTAATTATACATCATAGTGAAGTTCAGTGTGGTACAAACACATGCACACAGCACTTGGTGTGATGACCTCCAGATCCTGCCCTACTCCCCCCATACACATTAGTAAAATTGGTAGTGGTGGGCTTTATATATGGGTTTAGCAGTATTTGAACACTTTCCTTCACCAAGCCTCTTATTTACCTTTCCCACCTCCCTCCTCCAATCCCCTTCCATTTTTCTTCTACTTTTCTACTGATATTTATCTTTCTTATACACTTTTGGTGGAATTTTAAATTCCATGGAGATCAGTTTGGAGATTTCTCAAAAGACTAGGAATGGAATCACTACACAACCCAGCTATACCACTCCTTAGTATTTTTCCAAAAAAAAAATAAAGTTAGAGTACTAGAGTGGTACATGTATACCCATGTTTATTTCAGCACAGTCACATTAATGAAATTATGGAACCAACCTAGGTGTCCATCAAAAGATGAATGGATAAAAAATTATATATATATATATATATATGGTTCTGATCTTCATTTTTTATTGTATTTTTAGCTGGTTTGCATTTTTTATTCAATTTATGAGATGAAAATGTCTTTATTTTTATTGTTTTAATTTTACTGATACAGGTATTTAAAATAATTTATCTACTTTATACTTTAAATATATTCTAAAGAATATATTTAATATATATATAAAATATATGTTTATATATATAAAGAGAGTTAGGATCATATATAATTATATATATATAATTTTGTATGTAAAGTAATTTTATATATTTTATTTTTTTTTCAGCTCTAGGTACTTCTTTATTAGAAAAGAAATGAAATCATTCTAACTAGATACCAGAGAGAAATTAATCTTGCAATTCTATAACAGAGAATTAAACTTGACAGTAAGGGATTCTTAAAGTTTCCAAGTGTGCATGTGTGTTTGGGGGGGATTATTTAGGAGAGTGTTCCTCAAATTTGGCTTCTTTCATGTTCATACACTTGGGATTTCTTGGCATATGCTTGGGATGTGGATTTTCTATGATAATGTTTTACATTTCATATTTTAATTTTGCTGATAATTGAAATCAAATTACTACACAGTGTTCAGGATTATTTGGCTGCATGTGTTTATCTCTGCCCTGGTGGCCCTACCCACATGGTCCTGGTGAAGGCCAACCAGGCTTCCCTTTTGCTTACAGGTTCTCAACTGAGTCCTCACACCCCTCACAGAGTTGCCTGAGATTTCCTATGAGGTCTGCGGGGTGGCAGGATTGAGAACACTGACTCAGAGCAGTAATTCTCAAGGTGGAGTGGGGTGGGGTAGGGTGATGCATGTATGCAGTTTGAAAAAAACACTAAGTATCCACTAGTTTCCTAATACAAAGTGCATTAAGTCATGCTCAACAAAATAACTTTAGCTGATGGGCAGTAGCAGAAAACCAAGTGCAGCTTCATCCCTGTGTCTGGATAAACATGATTGAGAAACACTGGCTTCAAGGTAGTAGCATGCTGGCACATGGAGGACAGCTAGGAAGATGCACATAATAAACAGAAAGAACATCATTTTGATCAGTGAGTGAATCCTAAACCAGAACTTCATGATTTTCTGGAACCCAAAGGGCTAATCCAGAAGGAAACCAAGATGGTCCATCAACCTCCTTGGCCCCGTGGTTAGGGGCAAGTTGGTCTACTTTTTAATACTGAAGCAAAAGAAGAAAGAAGTCAGTTTTGCTCAAAATCCCATCCACCAGGAAATGATGTAATCTCTTGCGTGGCCATCCAGCTTTCAAGGGGGACATCAGCACAGGGTCTGGTCTGCTGTAATTACTGCAGTGCTCCAATCTGCTTGAGCCTGCCCAGCAGCTCCCCGTTCTTTTGCAAAGTTTCTAAGTCACTGCATCCGCCGATGCACTCTTTACCAAAAAAGACCCGAGGTACCGTTCTCACGCCCGTGAGCCGCTGCAAGTACTCCTGAATCTTATCAGTGTCATCTCTGGCTGTGATATCGACGAATTCCAGAAGCCCCTGTTTGAAGGGCAGCTGACTGAGGATGTTCTGGGTCTTTCTGCAGTAAGGGCAGGTGGGCTTGATGAACATGACCACCTTCCTGGGATGGATCTTGCTGTTCACAAACTGTTGAGCCATGCTGACAGGTTGCACTGTCCCGGGGAGGAATCCTCAATTCAGGTATTGCTCCGGGTGTCGGCGTGTACCAATTTTATATATTTTATAATTTTATATACAAAATATATAAAATTAGGATTATATATATAAAATCTTACTCAGCTATAAAGAGGAAGAAAATTATGTCATTTGTGGAAAAATCAATGGAACTAGAGAATATCATACTGAAATCAGCCAGTCTCAGAAAGTTAAGGATTGTATGTTTTTTCTCATATGTGGGAGCTAGAGAGAAAATGGGAAACAAAAAGGATTTCAGATATATGAGGAGAGAGATCAGTAGAATAGAGGGAGGAAGGATGGGAGGAGAAAATAGGTGGCTTAAGGTAGGAAAGAGTTCAAATAATGTTATGTCCATGCACAAAGGTATTGCTACAAATCTCACTAACATGTATGGGAAGGGAAAAAGGGGTAGAGGGATGAGATACAGGTGGTAATACAAGAAGTGATATATGCATGTATGAGTGTATCATTTTGAATCTCACAGTGATGTATAGTTTTAATGCACCAATAATTTAAAAACAAAAAGTAATAATTTACATAAATAAAAATGAAAACTATATATCAAGTCTTTAGAATATATTTAAAGTATAAAGTAGAGAAATTATTTTAAATACCCGTATCAGTAAAATTAAAACAATAAAAATAAAGACATTTTCAACTCATAAGTTGAATAAAAATGCAAACCAACTAAAAATACAATAAAAAATGAAGATCAGAACCAAAAGTGACAAGGAGAATCAGGAAAAATAATGGGCTAATTAATAAAAAAATTGATTATCACCAGGTGTGGTGGCACACACTTGTAATCCCAGTACTTGGGAGGCTGAGACGGGAGGATCCAGGTTCGCGGCCAGCCTCAGCTGCTTAGTGAGGCCTCCGCAACTTAGTGAAACCCTGTTTCAAAAATAAAGAATAAAAAAATAGGGCTGGGGGTGTAGCTCAGAGGTAGAATGCCCCTGGGTTCCATCTCCAGTACTGCAAAAAAAAAAAAAAAATTCACAAAACATAAACCATTAGCTAATCTAATTATTAGAAAGAAACACAAAAGGAGAATTAACTTTGGTAAAGAAGAATTTTTTGAAAGAGAACAATTTGTATATCTTATACAAATACATTTGAAAACTTAGAAAATGGATTATTTTCTGATTTCTAAATTATATCTTGATTAAAATATTGTTTACAGCTGAGCGTGGTGGCACATGCCTGTAATCCCAGTACTTGGGAGACTGAGACAGGAGAATCATAGGTTTGAGGACAGCCTCAGCAAGTAGTGAGACTTTCATCAACCTAGTGAGACCCTGTTTCAAAATAAAAATAAAAAATAGGGCTGGGGGTGTAGCTTGGAAGTAGAATGCCCCAGGGTTCGATCCCCAAGACCACACACACACACACACACAAATGTTGTTTACTAGATTTCTACATTATTTCTTTAATAAAATGATGTTTGACAAACCTGGCTGTAAAACTGATCAATTTTCAGATGAGAAATACATAAAATTATCATGGACTTAAAAAATTATTGTATCCACAGGTGGGAAAAGTAAAGTTTTCACAGGAAAGCTTCAATCCCCTCTCAAGATGAGATAATGTATACATTACAAAAATGGTTTCTGAGCATGTAAAATAAAACTTTTGGTTTCTTTTTGTGAAACAAATTTTACACTGATACTTAGTTTTAAAACAATAAGATGAAAACAGATAAATATAGGACATTGTACCATTTAAATTAAAAATCTTAAATATTAGCTAACATATTCTAAAACCACATCAAGAAAATAATCATATTATCAATTGTACCTGGAATTCAATGATGGTTCAGTATTAGAAAATCTATTAGTATAATTCACTACAAGTCATATGATTTTCCACATAGATGATAGGAATGTCTTTGGCAAAATTTAGCAAAATAAACAATAATGAATGGATGGATAATGGAGATTATATCTACATAACAATATACATATATTCACTCCTAATGTCAGTGTTGTCCTTGAAGGTGAAAACCCTAAGAACATTTCTCCTTTAACAGAGGAAGAAGGCAAGGGGATAAAGTAAACACCCTGAAGCATAGAAATTGGAAAAGAATAAGTAGAATTATCTCAGTTTAGAGATAACATGATAATATATCTGGAAAGTACTTGAGAATAAATAATAAAGTTATTTAAAAAATAAAGTTTAACAAGGTAATAGTGTTCAGTGTTAGCTAAAAATTAATAGCATTCCTTTGCAGAAATAAGGACTGGTTAGGAAGTGAATTTGATGAAATAATTATAATAATAATAAAAATATGAAATACCTGTGGATAAGCTTAATAATAAATAACCTAAATAGAGAAGGCTATAAAACACTCCCAAATTCACAAGGTAGACTTAAAAAAGTGAAAGGAAATCTCTCCTTCTAACATTGTAAAGGTATCAGTCACCCTACATTTATTCATAAAATGATGTGATTTTGCCAAAAACCCAATAAGCTTTTGTGTGGAGCTAGTCATCTTAAAGTTCATGTTAAAATTAAGCACAGAATTGCCATAAAATTTTGAAAAGAAAGAGCTATAATGCGTGATCATGCTTCTTATATAAAAAACTCATTACAATGCATTTGTAACAAAAACAGAACAGTACTGGTGCTTTTGTAGAGAGACACTAAAGAAACAAAATAGAAAGTTCAGAAGTAGACCATCCACATTTAGAAACATAGTATACGATAAATCTGTTGTTGCAAAGATTATGTTTTTAGTAAGTGTGTTAGGATAAGAGGGAGGCCATTTAGAAAAAATACCCAATTAGATGCGTTCTTCAAACCATGCACAAGAATAAAGTGTCTAAGTTGTTGCATGGATACAGTTTGTTCATTTTTGTTGCCTAGTGATATATCATGGTATAGACATGCCACAGTTCTCTTTTAACTCTTCTCCTGTTAGAACACAATAGGGGTTGCTTCTGGTTTTTTGACTATTATGAATGAATCTGCTATAAGCATTCATGCGCAGGTTTTTGCATGAACATGAGCCTTCATTCTCTGGAATAAATGTCCAGGAGTTCAATTACTGTGGCATATGTTTGCTTGCTTTATTTTTAAGAAAACGACAAGCTCTTTTCCAAAGTGGTTGCCACATTTTATATTCTCATTAGTAAAATGACTGACCTAGTTTCTCTGAATCCTCACCAGTACTGGTTATTAATTTTTTTTTATTTTACCCATTCTGAAACTGGTATGATGATATTACACTATGGTATTAATATGGTCTTCTCAAATGGCTAATGATATTGAATGCCATTTCATGTTATTCTTGGCATCTGTGTATTATCTCTGATTATGTGTTCATGTCCATTTTCCTTATTTTCAAATTGTATTGTTTACTATTAAGGTGGGAGATTTCTATATGTATTCTGCATACTAGACCTTTGCCAGATATGTGCTTTATAAATATTTTCCCAATATATAGCTTATTTTTTCATCTTCTTACCAGGATCTTTCAAAGAACAAAGTTTTTAATTGAATGTTGATGAGATCCTATTTATCGGTGTTACTTTTATTCTTTTCTTTTTGTGCTTTTGGTGTCAAGGCTAGGAAGTCTTTGTCTAGCTCTGGACCCTGAACATTTTCTCCTATATTTTTCTTAAGAATTTTATAGTTTTCCATCCCAGATTTAGGTCTGCATTTATTTTGAGTTGACTTTCATAGAAGTTGTGAGATGTAGGTCAAAGTTCATTTGTTCCTGTGTCCAATTGTTCCAACACCACTTTTTTGAAAAGGCTCTTTCCTCCATTGAATTTCTTTTGTGCTTTTTTTCAAAAATCACTTTGCTATTGCAAATATCAGATCAGGACGAAGGACACAAGAATGTAAGTATGTCCTGGGTGCTTCACCACGCCCATCCACCACCTCTACTGGCCATGCCTAGGTGGGGGCAGGAGCTCAAGGTCTACCCAAGAAGCAGCAGCAGGAGCTGGATGGAGAAGCTTTTAGAAGAGCAGGTACTGGACCTGAAGATCAGGATGCTCTGGCCTGCAGACTCAACCTCAAGGAGCACCAAGGGTAGGTGTGGCCCCAGAACTGCCAGGTCAGATACTGTAAACAGAAGCGGCAGCAAAACTCCCAGCAACTGCTGGGGCAGCAAAACTTGGAAATTTTCTGTGCTACTGGCCTATACCCTGGAGTCCCTGCCTAGTGCTGGGGTAGAGGAGGGGACAAGAGATCCTTCCTTCCTTCCTTCCTTCCTTCCTTCCTTCCTTCCTTCCTTCCTTCTTTCCTTCCTTCCTTCCTTCCTTGCTTTTTTCTTGCAGTTTCCCTTCTCTCAACCACTTGGGAATCTTCTCAGGAGCAGAATCCACACTGACCAGCTTCAGCCACTGGGAGACCCTTTTGCAGGGCTTCCAAACACAGCCTGCCCTTAGGCTTCCACTTCTCAGCAGAACATACCTTATTCCCAGAATTCATGAGTCTCCTCTAACTCCAGGATGTCTTTTAGAGAGGGCCCTTGTCCTCAGCCATGATGTATGTGTACCAAGTGGGGGACAGAAGAATTCCAGCTCCCGGATTTACTGGATTTATAGGGGAGTCTGTGCTTGCAGTGTCCTGCAGATCCATACAAGATTCAGAGGTCACAAGGATACAATAGTATGTGCTTTGTGCTGGCACAGGTGTCTGAATTGGTGGAGGTCAGTCTTCACCACTGGTTCATCTTTGGTAGAGTAAATGCACTGCCCTTTATGTATCCATCCGCTGCTCATGGGTACTTGCACATTTTCAGTGTGACTATCACAAATTGCTCTGCTATGAATGTGCTGCCCTCCACATTTGTGTTGTGTATGAGCATTTATGTTCGTTTCCAGGACCAGGAGTGGAATTGTTCATGTTCTATGTTTAATTTCAGTAAATGCTGAGCAAGCTGTTCCTAAGGGACACTGGCCAGCACTCCTGCTACTCAGCAAATTCATGAACCTTTAGGATTGTGGGACTATTTTAATGATTGTTGATCAACTGATTTGTAGCTTTGTTGTAGTTTAATATTTATCTCCCTGATGATTTTTAGATTGAGTAATTCTTTTAACTTATTGGTCCTCAATGATTCTCCCAAAGTGTTATTTTTATTTATCCTACTTTTCTGATTGATTTGTGGGGCTTTTTTTTTACATAGATTTATTATTTCTTTACATAAAACTCTCTTGGTGGTTAATATGTGGCAAATGTCTTTAATTCTGCAGCTTTTCTTTTTCACTCAGAGTAACTTTTACTGAATAGAAGATATGGGGAAATTTTAATGTTATTTGTTTTAATAGGTCTCTCTACCTACCCTCAGGATAGTTATTAGCAGATATACTATATAAAAATGAATATATGTTATACTCCAAATACAAATATAGTTTAAAAATTCAGTAGATATAAAATTCAGACTGTTGAAAGTTTCTATCATTTTTTTTTTCTACTGGGGAAGCAATGAAGCTCACTGGGACAATTACCAGAGTATGGTTTATGTAAAGAGCTCTGTTGTGTTGTTGTTGTTGTTTCTTTCCTTTATCTTTTACTCCCTAGTAGCCATGTGTTGTATTGTCATGTTTAAGAAATTGTTCACAATTCCAAGACCATGAAGATATTATTTATCTTATCCTCTAAAAGGTTTACTTTCGCTTTCAACACTTAGGCATTAAATGGATTTACCTGATTTTGTCTATGGTATGGGGTAGGGATTCAGTTTCATTTTTTCTTCAATGTCTAATTGTCCTCTATCAATTGGAATTTTTCTTTCTCCACCCCTTCCCAGAACCATCTCTTTCCTATATCAAGGTTTTGTGGTATGTTTCTGGACTCTATATTCCGTGGTTGTTTCTATATGTATCATTTAACTAGTATCATGATGACCTAGTTATTATAGAACAAAAGTAAGTTTTGATGTTGGTTATGGTATGTCTTCCTACATTGTTTTTTTTTTTTTTTTTAGCAAGAGTCTCTGTAAACTTTTATGGCATTTGGCCTTTTCATAAGGTTTTAAAATAAGCTTTTGATTTTCCTTAAAATATTCAAAATTTTACAGGGATTTCATTAAATTCATGCATGTATTTGGGAAGAATTAACACTTAAAATACTAAACTTTCCAGTCTAAGAATCTAATGATTTCTTTATTAATTTGTCCCTTTATAAAGTCTATCCACAGAGTATTATTATTTAATCATGGAATTTTTGCATACTTTACATATCCTTTGTAGATTTATCTCTATTACTTAATAATTATTATTGCCAGGTCTTTCACATGGTATTTTTTAGTTCCTTTTTTGTTTTTCTTGTATGTAGAATTCAGTTAATATACTTATATTTATTTTGCATCCAGGAATTTAGCTTATTAATTTTTAACTTGAATAACTTATCTGAACATTGTTTTGGACTTACAGTTTGGAAATCAATAAAATTCATCTCATTCTATAAGAAATAATTACTTGGGCATATCTGTGCGGGCCTCTTTCATGATTCTCTATTCTGTTTCATTGATTGAAATACTGTACTTCACTATATTATTTACTGGAGCTATATAATAAGTCTTGATATAGACAGATTGATTTATACCATGTTATTCTTAAAATTATTTTAGTAGCTATTCTAGTTCCTTTGCCTTTTCATATGGAATTTCAAACAATCCTTTTTATATTTACAAAATAAACTTGTGGGATTTTGATAGGAATTGTGTTAAACTGTGCATCAGTTTAGGAAGAATTGTCATCTTTTTAATTTTCTTTATTTTGTACATTGTAATTTTACATCATATTGGGGTACAGAGTGTCAGAAAAATATATGCACACAGCTCTTGGTACCCTCCACACCGAGTCCCTCCCCCCTCTCTGACCCTCCACATGCATGTGTTTGAGATTGAAATTGGTGGTTTTGTATACATTCATAACATTATTTCAACTATTATATTCTTTATGACTTCACCCCTCCTCCTCCCTTCTCTAATCCCCCTCAGTTACTCCCCTGGAGTCTGCTCATCTATCTGGTGTTGCCCTTATTTCTGAATATCTCTCTAGCTTCCACATATAAAAGAAAACATACATCTACTCATTTTTTGAGACTGGCTATACTCGCTTAGTACAATATTCTCAAGTTCCATCCATTTTCCTGCAAATAGTATGATTTTATTCTTCTTTATGGCTGAGTAAAATGCCACTGTGTGCATATACCAACGTTTTTTGATCCATTAATCTGTTGATGGACACCTAGACTGGTTTCATAATTTGGTTATTGTAAATTGTGCTGTTATGGACTTGGATATGCAAGTGTCATTATAATATTCTGGTTTCATTTCCTTTGGGAAGATGCCCAGGAGTACTATCACTGGAAAAAATAGTCAACATCTTTATCAATCAGGGAAATGTGAATTAAAACTACATTGAAATTCCATCTAACCCTGGTAGGAATGACAATCATCAAGAACACGAAAAATAATAAATGTTGATGTGATTATGGGGAAATAGAAACCCTATTACACTGTTGATGGGACTGCAAACTAGTACAGCCACCATGGAAATCAGTGCAGATATTTCTCAGAAGATTGGGAATGGAACTACCATATTACCCAGTGATAGCACTCCTGAGCATCTTCCCAAAGGAGAATTTGCATCTTTACAATGGTGAGGCTTCCAATTTATGGTAGTGGTATATTTCTACTTATTTATATCTCTGATTTTGTCATACAAGTCCTGTGCATATTTTGTTAAATGTATACTTAATAAGTACTTAATAATACTTTTTGTTGTAAATGGTATTGTATTTTAAATTTCAGTGGCCATATGTTCATCACTAGTATGTAGAAGTACATTTGCCTTTTGATTATTGATAATATACACTGAAATATTGCTGAACTCACATATTAAGTGTACATTTTTATTTTGTAGATAACAGGATTTTCTATCTAGACCATTATTTAGCTTTAAGATAGGATCAATTTGTTTTATTTATTTTTTCCATTCTGTATGATTTTTAAAATTCCTTTTTCTTCTTTTATTGCATGGGCTAGAACTTTA
Source organism: Glis glis (assembly GCA_004027185.1). Classification (NCBI taxonomy): domain Eukaryota; kingdom Metazoa; phylum Chordata; class Mammalia; order Rodentia; family Gliridae; genus Glis; species Glis glis. Next base: position 13,654 of record PVJS01028911.1, read on the forward strand.
CTAGGTAAGAGTGGTGAGAGCTGACATCCTAGCCTTGTAGTGACCCTAAGAGGAAATAATTGACTCTGTTATCTTTAAATACAATTTTATTCATAGGTTTTCTGTAGGTTTAGTTCAGGAAGTTCCCTTCTATTTCTACTTTTTTTCAAAATTTTTATCACACATGACAAAGAGATTTTTTCAAATGAATTTTGTATTCATTTATATGATCACATGGGTTTTTTTCTTCACCTGTTAATGCAGTGAGTCATATTATTAATGGTTGAATACTGAACCAGCCCTGCATCCATGGAATAAACTGGTTATGGAATATAATTATATTATCAGTAGTATATAATTCACATATTGTTCAATTGTGTTTGATATTGTTTGGTTAAATATTTTCTATTTATATTCAGAAGGGATATCAGAATGTAGCTTTCTTATTTTGCATCGTCTTTGCCGGTTTGGTGTCTGGTTAATTCTAACCTCATAAAATGCATTGGGAATTGCTCCTTCCTGTTAAATTCTCTGGAAGTGATTGTGTCAGATTGATGCTCTTATTTTCACAATTGGAATTCACCAATTCTGATAAAGGAGATCAAAACAAAGATAAAGAGAGGGAGAGGTGGGGAAAATGGGGAGGGAAATCGTAGGTAAGGGAGGGCTCATGCTAACAATAGAATATCTAATGTGCTATGGATGTGGAGTATATTGGCATTGTCAAATTATTATTTTGCAACCATGATCTTGTCAATGGATGCTAAAAATAAGGGGAAATTTTGATGTAATGCAAGATACTTATATAGCCTTAAAGTGTTTTTTGACAGATCATTAAATAGTTGAAAGGGGAAAAACAATATAGAGTACATAAATAGGAAAACCACATAACTAGATTATCAAAATTTGAAGAACAAATGAGGAGTATATAGATATAAACAAATGAGGAGTAGATAGATATCATGCATCTTTAGAAATTATATTCTAAAAGAAATACAACCCCAGTTACGTAGTCTCCCATCTGAAACTGTATAACTGAATCTAATAAAAAAAGAAACATGGTATAATTTATATAAAAAAGAAACATGGTATAAATAAATGCAACATTACAGTTATTCTTTAAAAAAGAGAAAAATATAATCTTCAAACGTTTTATAAAAGTGAAAGAAGGACTCTGAGATTTCCAGATTAAAGAAGGTGTTAAAAGAAAATAATTACACATCTAGTTTTGCATCTCTTAATTGGCTTTAATTGTCATTTTTGAATGGGCAGCAATCCAGCCTAAAAATGACTCAAGAAGCTCCACCCCACCACATGAGCAAGTTTTATTTATAGCCAGAGAAAAGAAAGAGATGTGCAGAAAACAGAAGTAAGGTGAGTTTGATTGATTTAAGCTTGTGTCTGTAGTGTTTGAACATGGTTTGAACAGTTGGTTGATTGTGATTGGTGAGTTTCAGACACTCAACTCATATATTAACATACTCATTGTGACTTGAGTATATTACAGTCTGTTTACCCATCAAAAGTGGCTATAGTTCACTAGATACACAGAAACCTTTAGGCCAAAATTAGCAGAGACCCAAAAGACATGACAACTAAATGCAATACCTGCCTCCACATTGGATACTCTCCCAGGGGGGAAAAAGTTATGAAGGACATTATTTATTCAGGTGACAAACTAGAAAGTGGACAATAAGTGAGATTAAATTTATGTTAATGCTAAACTTACTAAAGTTGATTAAAGATGTGGTTATATAGAGAAATAGCTCCACTGTTATGAAACATAACTAAAATAATTAGTAAAGGGGCATGCTATCTGTATGTTACCTTCAAATGTCTCCAATTCCTTTTTCCCTAGAGAGGGAGAAAATGATAAAGCACATGGCATAAATGTTAATAATTAACAATCTGACTAAAGGGCTTATATTATTATTTCACCTTTTTTGTATTTTCAAATTTATTTCTGAATAGGAAATTTTTTAATATTAATAAAAGTGAGCTCTTGAAAGATTGTTAATGACTTTCTGGCCCCTGCCTTGCTGGCCTAATCTGCAAAATAGGGATAATAATATTTTGTACCTCATGATGTTGTTGTGAAGATTTAAAGTCTCAATAGGTGCAGGATGCCTGTAACAGTGCCTAGTTACAGGTACTAGTAGGGATTACTAGATACTAGTTATCCCTCAATGAATGTTGTCTTCCAATGTGTGTGGGTTGTGGTAGGGGTGGCAGGGTGGTCATTACCATCATCATTATTACAGCACAGCTCAGAGATCAAGGGGCTCCATGTCAGAGCTCACACTGACACCAAGTATATTGATTTCCCTTTCTGCTTTTTCTTTCATTGCACTATTGTTATTCTGAGTTTGTTCTAATATTGTTTGAGGGAAAACAATTTAGCCTTGGCTTTCTCATCTTTTGCAGTGATAGGAAATGATAAATGAGTATATATTAAATGTCCAATTTTCCTCTGGCTTTTCAGATGGGTCAACTCTAGAACCTGAAGTCACAGGTATTAGCAGAGTTTACTTAATAATGAGGTTTCCTAATGTCATTTAAGGGACTCTGAGAGGGCTTTGGGTTTCATAGAACCTTGTGCATTTTTTGTGATGATGTATTTTTAAGTCCACAACTTATGGTTAACCCTTTGTATTTTACAAAGCATTTTCGTGTGCATTTTAGATACCTGGCTCATCATAGAAATACCGGTCATTTTACTGATAAAACACATGCAGTTCAACAGGTTTAGCTGACTTGCTCAAGATCATGCAGCTAAAAATGGTAGTGCTCCTTAGGAGAAATTCTCATTTTTAAGCCATCACTTAGCACAGGAATTTTCTCTTAATTTTCATTCAATTAATCTTTTAAGGAATTGAGGTTGGATTCGAACCCAGATTCTGCCTCTAGTCCCAAACATTTCCACTGTGACATTGTTTTGAAAGAAGTTTATTAATTTAAATCATCACAATTTGTTTCATCTGCATCTACAGATTTGTTCATCTTCGTCTACAGATCTCTGTGGAATAAATGTTTTGATTTAGCTTCTAGTTAAGATCCCATCCTGCCTGGGAAAACAATCTCAGAAGTTTAACTTAGGGGCTCATCAGTTAGACTTTGTGCTCCAGACATGAGAGACTGAAGGGGAAAAAAATCAATTCCAGATATAAAATGTTGAATAGAGATACCTTATTTTTAAATTTTTGGTGCTTACGGGTAAGCACTTGTCTCTGTATAAGACCGATCCAATCTCCTTTATTTGATTGATGGTTGAATCTATTGATGAGCGAGCAGTGCAGCCAGAATCCCCAGCAGCAAGGTCAGTGGACTGTGATTCCTGAGCCAGAAGAGGCTGGGGTCTTTGCGGAGAAGCTGCCTCCCTGCATGAACGTTTTGAGTATGCAGAACACATCGGCTCAGCCTGAAGCCAGCCGTTAGTACACACACACACACACACACACACACACACACACCAGCGCTTTCCCCTCAAGTGAGGCGGCATTAGCAACTGCAGTCCCAGCTTCTTCGGCTGAGGGACCTGCAGCCACTGCCTGATTTGTTGGTGGAGCGCGGGAGTCCAGTTTCCCAGGCACCTGGTAACGCGCAGCTGTCACAGCTAGTAACAGGCAGCCACTTCTTTCCAGCTGCTTCCCCAGCCCTGGCAAGAGGGCAGCCTCTTCCAAAAGCCAGTCTGCCCAGGGAGGAGGCTGCTCCTCCGTTACTGAAGGTAAGACTGTTTCCTATTCCATCTCTTTCCTGATGTGCCAGCTACCTCAGCATCCACTTACAGGTAGGCTCTTAAAATCTCTTCCTTTAGGTATCGAAAAATCTTTTTAATCATAGTATTTACTTTGAGAAAGTCTTTTTCACTAAGGGAGACAGAGCAGAAAGAGCTTGAGAGTTCGGCAGTAATTTTTTTCTGATTAAAGTTTTTGTACAGATGGTAACTCCGCTTCTCTCTCCCCACTCTTACAAATATTCTGCAAATATGAGACTCAGCCTCACTTTGGATTCACAGGCGACTTCATATTTAGCATAAGTGTGCGATTCTAACCTTTGAGTTAGTTGACAATTGTTATGCAACTCTGCATGTGTAATTTAAAGACCTTTAAATATTCGCTCCTTCTGCTGGGAGAAACATACATCAGTCTTCTAAAATAAAAGCCAACTGGTGGGAGCTATGGATTCAAACTCTTCAGCATTTAACATTCAGCGACATAGGCAGGAGTGAAAGTTGCTGAATCACAGAAGTTTAATATTCATGCAAATTGCTGTATTTGTCAGAGGGAGAGAGAGAGAGCCAGGAATCAAATATCTTTTCATCTTTTTGAGTTCTTATATAGAACTGGATGATGTAAATTTGAAGAAGGAAAGTTTGGGGTTGATAAAAGTCAGTCTGTTGTGGGGAGGTGGGTAAACTGATTACTTGACATGATAAAGACTTAACTGGGGGGCATTTTTTTTTTCGCCAAAACGAGCTAGATGCTAGGATCCTTTTTAGAGATTTCTTAGTTTTCTTTCTCCAAAAAACCTATAGTTTGTTGATGTGAGTTTAGTTTCTTTGCCTTGATGATGGTCATCTCCATAAGTTATTGCCCCTAACATTCCTTGACCGAACATGTATTTTTAGAAAAAAATTCTAAGGAAAGAAAAACTGATAGAGAAAAAATTTCAACAACTTTTTAACATATTCATTTTAATTGTTTCATGTTACATCATCTCACCAGAAGTTTCTGAGAGACTAAGAAGCATAATTTATCCAGTTCAGTTGAAATGATAATCAAGAAAATGTTTACAAAAGTCCTATTTGAATCAGACTCATGGTACCTCTGGGTTAGCACTGAATTCAGAACAGTGGTTGTAATGGAGTTTGTGGTAAGCAGTCAACTAAGGAGAGGACACAGGTTTTTGTGACTTTTTTTTTACAAGCATCATGCTGCATGTGTACTTCACTTATTAGTGTCACTTTCTACGACTTCTCTGGGAAAAACATCCAAGCCGGGGTATGGCATCTATCTCAGTGTGGATGGCCTGAGTTCGCATGTGAGATCCCAACACATGGCTTCCGGCAGATCTGTTTGTTCTTTAAACTCAAGGCATTTCCTGGGGTCAGGTACCTTCTCTGATAACTCTAGAGACCCACCCCTCAAGCCAAAGGGCTATGGGTACAAGGCTGTCTGCATGCTGCCTCCTGGGAGGTAGAGGAGAGAAAGTAGGAATGCCTGCTTCACTTGTCATTAATGTTCAATGCAGCTCATCCCTCTTGCAACACTCAATGAAAACTTTCGGCCTCTAACAGATATGTAACATTTGCTAAATGTTAAATACTGGTGCTGCCTTTGGCTCCCCAAATACCTGTGGTTTCCACATTGGATATTCATAAAGTACTTTGAGTGAATAGATTCTGCAGTGTTTTGTGCAGTTACAAATACACCAAGAGAGCACAAACTTTACATATTGTTACTTCACACTTGTGATTCATACTGAAACTTGGAATAAACCTACTCACATTACACTGTCCATGGTGCTATGGTGGTTGATAGCTGAAGCCAAGGTATTGGCATTGCTTCTGCTAGAATCAGGAAATCAGAAGCAGCAAGGGAGGTAGGGGCCACATAGTTCTTTTCATGTTGGGTGGGTGGCATATATTTGAAATGGGATCTTGGAAAGAGAGAGGATCCTCTCTTTTTGTTTTCCTCTTGCCATTGAGGTCAAACTCAGCCAGTGACCTAAGAGATCCAGAGATAAGATTTTAACCAGGCCATCTGTGAAGGGGAAAGTTAATGTAATATAGTTATGGACCTAGCTCCCCTAATGTGCCAGCTACCTCACAATCCGTTTACAGGTAGGCTTTTGCAATTTCTTGCAAGGTCTCAGTCACTCACCCTTCTCTCTAATGTAGATTTGCGAGGCAGGTTAAAGAGTTAGCCGGTTGCGTGCACGTTATGGATCGCCATTCAGAACTGTCTTTGCTGAGAGGGAATCAATTTCATTTTCTTTGTAGCCGGAGGTGATAACTCCTCTGTCACTGTGATGGCTCCTAGTCACCAGCCTTCTTAGTTTTAAACACTGGTTTTTCCACACTTTTATCATCTGATAGCCTTCCTGGATGGTTTGCTGAATTGGTGTGTTTGGAATTCTTTTATAAAGACAAGGCAAGGAATGGATACTATGGATTAAGTTAAAAATGGGTTATTGCCAATGTTCAGTGTTTTTAGGCGACACATATTTCACTTCTCAGCAATCAGTGGGGTAGGGTTGGTGGTACACCCCACAGACATTTCTACATATGCATGATGACTTTGTAGACATATGCTGGCCAAGCAAATGGAAAGGAAGGGAGAAACACAAAAACCTGTAAGATTTCATGAAATGCAAACAGGTGCTGAATACCGAAAAAACCATGTAGTTATACTCACATGCTGATTTTCCTCAAATTGCCTTGGATTATATACTAGCTCTAACAATGGCATATTGTATGCACTCTTCAGGGCTGCACTGAGTGATAGCTGTAAATTAAAGTGAAGAGAAGAAAATGCTCTACAGTTTCAATATTGAAGAGAATTAGGATCCAGATGGTAAGGCTTTTTATAGGAATGCATTGGATGGTATTGTAAGCTTCTGTGGCTACTGCCCTACTATATTCTCTCTGCTAAAATGCAGCTTGGTGGAAGGTCTGATTGCTGAGAACCATCTTGCAAACCCAGGAAAGTGAACTTCCTCCCCAGGTTAAACTTTCCATCTTTACAGGCTTATTTTTATTTCCCTGAACCTTAAATTGTCTTTGAGTTTAGTCCCAAACTCAATCAAAATCATATATGTACTATGATTTATTGTTATGGTTTTAATTTTAGGGCATTGCTTTCTTTTCTGCCTCTGACTTTGTTTTTCCCCTGGGTCTCTGTCACATGTTGTGAATGCATTTGGAAAGAATGTGAAACTGTTTGGATTTGGACACAGAATGGTTATTAGACAGGTTTCCATCTGGTTTTTGAAATGTCTCTATTCTAAAGCCAGCTTTCTAATTATTCTGTCTCCGTAAGGACAATTCTGATAAGAACTTCTGGGAGAGTCTTAGCTCTAAATTAGATGTTACCTTGTCCAGACTTCAGGTTTTCTCTGAAAGTAAATTCTTTTTAGACTCTCTAGTGGGAATGTTATCGCCTCTAACTTCTGGGGCCACAGTGGCATCTCACTCAGGCATCGGTATAGAAAGCGAGCCACCTAGTGGTCATGAGCAGTAATTGCTATAGTCTTAGCTGAGCCTTCCAAGTTGATGGACAGGAAGGACGTCACTAATTTTTAGTTATGTTGTAAAGAGTGTTTGATTTTGTGAAAGTATCCTTTGAAAGTATTTTCTGCTTTTCAAATAAGTTGTTTAGTCACAAGTACAAATTTCTTCACTCTGCGCCTCATTTTCTAACTTGATATAATTCTTTCTCTTCATATAATCTTCCTCCAATCTGTTTCTTGTATGCACAAATTTAAAAATGTTTTTGTCATTTTCCATGTACTTAATGACACATATGTTTCCGTTTAGATATTACAGTTATCATATGGATATTCAAGACTCAACATACCACAGTGAAAAAAAATCTTTATAAGGAAAGCAATAAAATTACATGTTGTGCACAGGATATATTTTTACTGTGTTTTTAAGAGCTTATATACAAACATAGTTTAGTATGTCTGCATGTTCATGCTTGAAGAAACATTTATATGAATGTAAACATATGAAGGGAAAAATAAAACTACACATACACATACATACCTGCTTTTATTCTAAATTAAAACAGAGAGAGTAGGTATCATTTTCCTATTGTTTAAGACTCTAATCTAGGGCATAAAGTAATCTTTACCTTAGTTTCCTAATTCCTTTTAAGAATACTCTTTTTCTGTACTGTGGACCAGCCTTGGCATTAGTACAGGGGAATAGCTCTTGACTGGAACCACGCATTGGAAGTGATGGGTTTGAGGTCATGCCTTTGGAAACTAGAGTTCTCTAAATATATGTAGCAGGTGTCAAGGTGCTGTGCAAATAAGGGCACAATTATTTCACATGGTTATTTCCCACTTAGAAGATTGGGTGCAGGTTAGGGGGATCATATTAAACAACAATTGGTTTTATTTGCATTTTACTTATATCAAAAGAAAGCACATTTGTGAAGTCAAATTTCAGGTAATTTGGTTAAATTCTTAACTCAGTATTTAGCAGTGGTGCTACTTAGAGAACATACTGGCTGGAACCATGTGTCCCAATTTGCTGTTTTTTTTTAATTTTTTTTCTAGCACTAGGGATTGAACCCAGGAGCATTCTACCGCCAAGATATAAGCTATACCTGTAAACCCCCTCGTTTTTTTTAAACATGGTCTTGGTAAGTTGCTGAGGCTGTTCTTGAACCTGTGATCCTCCCTCAACCTCCCAAGTACTGGGCTTACTGGTCTGTGCCACAACACTTGGCCTGATTTGCTATTTAGGTCTTGAATTGGTTCTCTCTATAGGCCCCACAGCATCCATGTTATTCTTCAATTATAGTTATTTATATGGCCAATCTGTTTATATAAACTAATAATAATAAACTAAAACAGTAGAGTATCATTGTTTGAACATTATTTTTCCAGGTAATTTATCTATACTTTGAAGTATGAAAAAAACATAAATTAATAATTCCTGACTTAATCTCAGAAAGTTATGATGTACTGTTTCACGTGTTTGAGGCTTAAATATTGCAAAGAAGCTCAAATGTCTTGTTGCATTTGATGTTCTTAGAGTAGAATCAAGTACAATAAAACCCTTCTGTTCATCAAGCACCAGCTCCCATATCACTGTGGGGAAAGACAAAGAACATATTAAAACAAAAATATCCTTGAATGTTTGAACATTTAGAAAGTGACTACTAAATGTTAGATGATCCTCAAAATGTCTACATATTTTCAATTGGAATTTTACCTATGTATTGTTAGAGATTGGGAATATAATTTTGACTTGGAATTTAGTTTGAATTTCGCAAACCAGTGTTGCCTCCTTTGCAAAGTCTCTAAACTAGAACTTGATCACATGTGTTTACTAGACATGCACAGATCTGTAATCATTTTAATATATTTCAAGTTAATGATCAGCTAAACAACACAATTATTCACTTATAAAATAGTAAAAAAGAGTAAAAGAAATAAAATATTCTTTCTTCAGTGAGTTTCTAAAGCATTCTCTCTCTCTTTCTCTCTCAGCTTTCCTCCGTCCCTTCATTTTTTCCCTATCAATCCCATGTACTCATTTAACCTCCTTGTTTTCCATTTAAGCTGTAAAAATCCACATTCAACATCCACTCTCTGAATTGTGATGCATTCAGTTAATTATTTCCCACAATGTCCTTTAAATGTATGTAAATTAGACTTTTGATGAACCAGAATATTTTACAGATTCTCTGCATAAATCACACCAGATTTAAAAAAATTAAACCTGTTTAAGGCGCAGGATATTTTTGGACCTTCCTCATTTGCTTCAGAGACTGAGGACATCTCATGTGCCTTCAGGGGCAGCCTGAATACTTTTCAGAAAAAACACAGTCCTCAGCTGATTCCTAGCTTTGAAGGAACTTATTATCCATACAATGTGTGTCAGTTGAATCTGAAGATGGACACGTGTGGCAATAAAAACTCTCTTGTTATCTAGGCTGATTTTCTAAGGTAATGCTCATTCATCAATATATTTATAGATTTGACTTTATAATGTTTCTTATTGTGATTATTATTTAATTAGAAGCAATAATTTATAAAATCATCCCCCTCCTCTTTCTATGCAATAATAAAAAACAAAGCATTCTTAAAGTGATTATAAATTTTCTTGTATACTCAAGTTCTAAGAGTGCTTAATTACTGTAAAGAAACTACCATTTTTTTCTTTTTATAGAGATATAATCTTACATCCTATAGCAACAAGGAATATGTTGGCCCACTTTTTTGTAATGTCTTCTTAAATACTGAATATCAATGGTTATGTTATGTACTCAAGAGTTTCTTTAATTTTAGGCTGATAGTTTCCGATTCATGATTGATTGGTTCCTCATAGTGACTGATAGTCACTTATTTCACCTTCCAATATTTGTAATGATTTTTAATTGCTTGCTGTTCTCCTTAAATGTAAGGACACAGACAAAAAAAAACTACATATACCATACAATAAAGAAAACAACATGCCCAACTCTAGAGATTTTACAGTGCACTAGCTGTAAATAAACCGTTTGCTTGACAAATCCAAATAAGAATCTTGATTTGATGGGATTTTGTGTTAACAGCTTTCCCAGCAGGCTCAAGCATGCCTGCCAAATGGTAAACTGGATATAACCTTGATTCTCAAAGCCTGATGTAGGGTAACTGTGGAAGTATAACGTCTCTAGCTCAGGACTTGAGGAACAAAGAAAGTTATTCAGATAAGGAGAACCTGGAAATACCACACTACTTTATATACACATCAATTTAATTTGTGTGTGCTCACACTAAAACACTAGAGGCATGTTGTCTTATACACTGAGATACCCAAGTTAGGAAACACAGTGTCAGTCTTTCCGATTTGGTGGATATCTTGGCCACATCCTCCAGGTAATCTTATGCTCACCACAGATTTCACTTTTGTTGTAAAGTATGACTGATGTATCTCAGATCTCCTGGACTCCCTTTATTTTGGTTTTTGTTTAGCAAATTTAGTCTATCCTCCAACCACAGATTTAGGAGGAAAATGATAAACTACTGAGAAGAATATTAAAAGGGCACTAGACAGCTGAGTGATGGTGCATGTCTGTATTTACAGTACTTGGGAGGCTGAGACAGGAGGATTGCAGGTTTGAGGCTACTTTCAGCAACTTTGACACTGTTTCAAAAGAAAAACTGTAAAAAAAATAAAGGGCAGGCAGTGAATCTCAGAGGAGAAATACCCCTGGGTTCAATATCCAGTACAAAAATAAAAGGACATTAAACACCCACCATCCCACCATCCCAGGTATGATATTTGCCTGATATCTATAAGATGGTAGGATGGATTATATATGTTAAAGATACTATATTGTCCCATTTATAGGACAATTTATTTTCATTCTTAATTATAATAAAGTGTACATACACTCTAGATTATGATTTTCAACCCATTTTAATGCACCTGTGTAGATTCCATTGAAATATTATAGAATTAAAAACTTGGAACTTAATAGGTTAGCTGATATTTATATTTTAAAAGATGCAGGAATAAAAGAAGGAAATTTAGGTGGTAATTGAAAAAACAATTTTCAGCAGGTGAAACCCACATCTATGTCCTGCCTTGTAATATGGAGACACATAATGATAACAATGATGCTTCATAGTAACCTTCTCATATATACAGACATTTATTGTTTACAATAAACTTTTTAAATATTTTGTTTCTTATGTCTTCACTGTCAATTTCTTGAGTTTAAGGGCTCTTTCACATAGATCAGTGCTACCAAAATCTTCACAATTATGAATATATGGACAAACTACCTTCCTCCCCTCTCCTCTCCTCTCCTCTCCTCTCCT
>PVJS01028912.1:0-16588 GCA_004027185.1 Glis glis
GTGAGGCCCTCCGCAACTTTGTGAGACTCGGTTTCAAAATAAAGCATAAAAAATAGGGCTGGGGGCATAGCACGGAGGTAGAACGCCCCTGCGTTCAATCCCTGGTACTGCAAAAAAAAAAAAAATCTTGCATAGTTTTGATTCCTGCTGAGTATTAAACTGACTCCTTCTTTTAAAATCACTATAATTACATAGATTTACTTCGCAGGTTCGCTGTCAGTAGAAATTTGGAGAGAAAATATTTATTTGCTAAATGTTTAGAGGTGAACCTGGGGATGCAGCCGTGAAGGATTCCCAACATGAGGGATGCAGGTGTTGAGAGAATTAGAGTAAACAGAGGAGGTGAAGGGCTGGGGAAATGGCTCCGTGGTAGAGTGCTTGCTTAGCATGCACAAGGTCCTGAGTTCAATCCTAAGCACCACAAAAACAAAGCAAAACAGAAAAAGGGGGGCTGGGATGTGGCTTAGTGGTAAAGCTCTGCTGGCACACACCTGTAATCTCAGTACTTGGGATGCTGAAACAGGAGGATCACAGGTTCGAGGATAACCTCAGCATATAGTGAGACTCTCATCAACCTAGTGAGATCCTGTTTTAAAATAAAAAATAGGACTAGGGGTATAGCCCAGAGGTAGAATACCCTTGGGTTCAATCTCCAGTACCACCATAAAACAAAACAAAACCAAAAAACCAACCAACCAACCAACCAACCAAACAAACAAACAAAAAAAACCCATAAAAACAGAGGAGGTGGGATGTACCACTGGCTGCCATATAAGCAATTGGTTAAGTATAGCATAAGACAGAGGACCAACATCATTAGCTTACACCATCCACAAAAAAAATCTCAAAATAAATTAAAGCTTTAGAGTTAAGACTTGAATCTCTAAAATTCTTAGGAGAAGGTATAGGGAGAAGTCTTCATGACATTGGCCCAGGCAGCTATTTCTCGGATAGGGCATAAGCAACAAAAGCAGAAGTAGTTGAGTGGGATGGCATCAGACTAAAACGCTCTGCACAGCAAAGGAAGCAGTCAAGAGAGGAACAGGCAGCACATGGAGTAGGAGAGGATATTTATAAACCGCATGTCAGCTAACGGGTTAATACCCCACGAATACAAGTAATTCCTACAACTCAACAGTAACTCAAACCAACAAAAATCCCCCAAACACACCCAAAAAGAATGATTTTGAAAATGAGCACTGGGCCTGCATGGTCATTTCTTCCAAGAGTACATACAAATGGCAACAGGCAGATGACAAGATGCTCAGCATCAGCATCACTGACCATCAGGAAACTGCAAGTCAACAACCACAGGGAGATAACAACGCCTACCCATTAAGGTGGCCATTATATATATTTTTTAAAATATAATAAGTTGTGTCAAAGAGATGGCGAAGTGGAAGCCCTTTGCTATGTTGGTTTAAATGTAAAATGATGTAGCCACTATAGAAAAACATGTAGAAGTTCCTAAAACATTAGAAACACAATTACCCTGTGATTCAGCAGCCTCACTTCTGAGTAATTGTCTAAAGCAATGGAAACCAGGATCTGGAAGGGATATTAGCAGCCCCATGTCCACTGCAATAGAATTCACTAGAGCCAAATACAGGAACAATTTAAATACAGACAATATGTTGTATGTACACAATGGACTGTTATTCGGCCTTAAAGGAGAAGGGAATTTGGCCATGGCATGATTGACCCTGGTGGACATTATGATAAGGGAAATTAGCCTGCCATAGAAGGAGAAATACTGCATGATTCCATTTATAAAAGATCTCTAAGATGGTCAAATTCATAGAAACAAACAGTAGAACAGTAGTTGCCAACAACTGGGGGATAGAGTAAACAGGACTTGTTGTTCAACAGGCAAAATTTCAGGTATTCTCTGTGCATGTTCCGGGGACCAGCCTTCAACATCACGCCTATAGTTAGTGATGCTATGTGGTGCACCCAAGATTCAGGAGTGTAGCTCTCACATTAAGTGTTCATAGTACAATAAAATAAAGGAAAGGCAGTTGGTGGACAATTCTTCTAGCAAGTGTTTGAACTCTCTTGACCTTATCTTTTTTTTGTGTGTGTGTGTGTGTGGTACTGGGGATTGAACCCAGGGGTGTTCTACTTCTGAGATACACCCCCAGCCCTTTTTATTTTTTATTTTGAAACAGGGTCTTGCTAGGCTGCTGAAGCTGGTCTCGAACCTGCGATCCTCCTGTCTCAGCCTCCCTAGTACTGGGATTATGGGTGTGCTCCATCATACCTGGCTTAACTTTATCTAAAGTTGCCAAATGCAAATGAGTATTGGTAATGTGATGTTAGAGGTAGAATCTAAGAAAGACACATTGGTGGTTTGGCAGTACAATAATTTTATTCCTATTACAAATGTTCTTCCAGTAGAACTGTGCATGGTAGATTAATCAGATGCTATTGTTTTTCAAAGGATGCTTTTTAAGGATCCTGTTCCCCTTCCCAATTGTTCCACTGTGAAAATTAGGAATTATATTTATTTGTAAAGTGGTCTGTACTCTAGTAGTTCCTTGCTGATGAAGTATAGATGAGCCATCCTCAAAAACTTTTAAGAGCCTCTGTGTCAAGATAAAAATGTTTTAGAGATATATCCAACTACTATTTTACTTTGTACTCAGTGCTTTTTGTGTTTTGCATTGATTGTTTGTTTATTTTTTGGTACTGGGGATTGAACCCAGGGGCATTCTACCTCTGAGTTATACCCCCAGCTCTATTTTATTTTGAAGCAGGGGCTCACTAAGTTGTTGAAGGTCTCCCTAAATTGCTCAGGCTGGCCTCAAACCTGTGATCCTCCTATCTCAGCCTCCTAAGTACTGGGATTACAGGTGTGTGCCACTGAGCCCGACCAATTTTATCATTATTCTATCAATCTAGTACAGTTGACTCAGATGGATACATGTTAAAACACATTTCCCCAAGGGCATTTTCCTTTTCTTTAATAATATCTATCTAGATTTTTCTCTTTTATCTAGATTAGGTTTAGTACTTTTTTTCCTCTTGGTACTGGAGATTGAATCCAGGGGCATTCTACCTCTGAGCTAGATCCCCAGCCCTATTTTATTTTTTCTTTTGAAACAGGGTCTCACTAAGTTGCTGAGGCTGGCCTTGAACTTACAATTCTCCTGTCTCTCCTGTCTCAATCTCCCAAATACTGGGATTACAGGTGTGAGCCACCACAACTGGCTAGGTTCAATACATTTGTTGAGCACCTACCATGTGCTGAGGAAATATGCTCAGCCCTGAGTATAAAAAATGAAGACCCTGCCTTTAAGGAGTTGTGTGCCAATGAGGTGAACAGAATTATTAATAGTGCTTTTCTGTCCCCTTAACATAAGTTGGCAAGGGGCCCTGAGGAAGCAAACAGAGCAGCAGTTCATTTGGTCTCAGAGTGGACACAGAAAGGTATCAGGAAAAGATGCTGAGCTGGACATGAGAGACACGAGGTGCTCGCCAGGAGGGGGTGTGAGAGGCGTTTTGGACAGAGCACAGAGTGTGAGCCCTGCTTCAGAAACAAGGAGTAGTGATAGGGATTCAGCTCTGTTGCTTAAGAGGTGCATGGCCTCAGGCAGGGTGTTGAGCTTCTTCCTTTCACCATAAAATAATAACAGTGTTAAATAGTCACTAGAATATGTACTAAAGTAATACTGAAAGCACAGGTGTTAGTTCCCTTTTAAGAAAGCATGTGTTGGAGGTGGGAGATGTGCTAGAAGGCACCACTGGCTAAAGATGAGGTCAGTAGACAGGCAGCACCAGCTGGGATGAGCCAGCAGAGGTTTCCAAGTACAGAGAGTGTCCACTGCCCTAGACAATTCTTCCTTGTTGACCAGTTTGTTAAGGAAACAGAAATAAGAAATTATTAGGTCAATATAAAAGGAAATTACAAAACGAGAGTGTTGGATGTAGTGGACAGAGTGATGTTAATGTGCTTCCTCCCTCCCTTCCTTCCTTCCTTCCTTCCTTCCTTCCTTCCTTCCTTCCTTCCTCTCTTTCTTCTCTCTCTCTTTCTTCTCTCTCTCTTTCTTCTCTCTCTCTTTCTTCTTTCTCTCTTTCTCTTTCTCTCTCTCTCTCTCTCTTTCTTTCTTTCTTTCTTTCTTTCTTTCTTTCTTCCTTCCTCTTACTGGGGATTGAACCCAGGAGTGTTCTACTTCTGAACTACACCGCCAGCCTTATTTTAGTTTTTTATTTTGAAACAGGGTCTCACTAAGTTGCTGAGGCTGACCTCCAACCTGCAATCCTCCTGTCTCAGCCTCCTAGTTACTGGGATTAAAGGTGTGCACCACCATGCCTGGATGGTAATCTATTTTTTAATCATAACATTAAATACAAAAGAAAATATCTGGGTGAGCTGGGACTGAAAGACAGGGAGCAGTCTTGCTTTTGAGGACTTGAGAATTACTGTTGCCCTGCGACTCACTGCCCTTGAGACCACTGGCTTCCTCTCAAAGGATGAAACATTCTGGAAGCAATTGAAAGAGAGCTTTGATTAGTCGAGTACATCAAAAACTTTTATAGACATAATCCCACAATGTACAGCAAAATCGTATGTCGTCAGAGAGTTGGGGACTGTCATATGCCCTTAATGGAGATAAATGCAGGAAACTCAGGTAGAAAACACACCAGTTATTTACATATTTACACAAATGTAGCGGGGAATGGACTGCGGTCATCAGGAGATAATGAATGAGGTAAGAATAAAACACAGCATGTTGTAGATAATGTGATTTGTAGAAATAACCCTGAAAAGAAGGTAGCATGTGCTTTAGGCCACAAGAAATCAGAGCAAAATAGGAGAGGCTGTGTAAGAATCCAGTTTACTCAGAAATAAGACACATTGAATAAGAAGTGCACGGTTTGTAATTTGCAAGGTGGAACTCAGAAATAGGCTTCTAGTATTAAACTTTTCCAGCTCTTCCTTTCTGAGAAAAAACAAAGCTCAGGTTTGTTCAGCAAATGGTCACTGTGTTTCAGCCATAATTCTGGATGCTCATAAGTGGCAGTTAGTTAATGAAAACCAGTCATTTTTAGACACTTGGATAAACTGGGTCCTCTTTTAGTCTGCGAGATGCAGGAATCCCATTGTACAGCCCAGAGGAGCAGCTGGGAGTCCGTTTTTCTTGCTGCAAGTCTTCAGGTCACCTCAGTGGCACCTTTGTTGTGCAGGATGGTGGCTTCAGGGTTCCCTGGGGCATGTTCTTCTCAAGGACATCAGAACCACCCAGGGACAAGCAGAAACTTCGTAAGCCACAGGCCTGAAGCTGGCACACTGTCTTCCATTCACATTGTGTACACGTCACATGACCTTTTCCAATCTCTAAGGTGGCCACATGACCAAGTCCAACATCCAGGTCTCATTAGGGGTATGGCAACAGATGGAAATGTTTGCTCAAAACAGCCTCGTCTAACTCTGCACTGTGCTTCTTGGTACCTAAACTTCCACGCCTGTAGAATGAGTGTAGAGATAAAATCAACTAATGTGTATAAAATCACAGTGTCAGTGTTCTGAGCAAATGGGAACCATTTCATCTCTTATTTTCCTTCTCATCCTCACCCCAGCCTGGCTTGTGAGTTTTCTCCTGCCCCTCCACTGCCCTGGAGAGCAGAAGTCTCAGAGCATTATCCATCCCCAGTGATGAGTGCATGTCACGAGCACCCAGCATGTGAAAACTGCTGACTGAGATGGTCTTTCTGGGCTTGTCTGGTGAGGCCGACCACAACCTCCATTCCTCTGGTTTCCCGGGTCTGTCTTGGATCTGAAGTTTTTGCATCTGGACATGAAATTTCTCCTGACTCCCTACCTCCTCTGTGCTTCAGTCTGTTTGGATTTCACGTGTATATTCAACTCTTTCTTCTCTCTGGGACCTATTCTATCAAAATTTATAAGCTCTACCCATTTACATTTAAACCAGAACATATCCACTTTGGGGACCCCCATTTTTTTTTTGCAAATTTTCCTGACAATGATTGGAAGAAATCAAATGATTTTTAATCCACCTAAAAGAAAGTACTTATAAGAATTTTGATTCATGCTCTCTGGTTGATTTTTCATAAATCAGGCTAGAGTTTTTATAAATGTTATATGGAAAGGATGTTTGACAGGAAATGAAGTTGTGTCACTGTTACATGCTCAAAGTAACAGCATGTGAGGTTGTCTAAGAGACACTGTCCCTGGCCCTCACTGTTGTCATCTCTGGCAACACGTTTGAAGGTTTCCCGTCATATAGGGAGATTTTCAGCGGCAGTAGGTAAATATTAGATTTTGAACTATTTTTGCCTTTGGGGCAAGTGAGTTAACTGAAAGATGTCAAGTGCATCCATTGTTTCAGTCTTTCCCTCGGTTATAAAGATGCCATCATGTGGGTATTTTCTTAGGGAGGCAGGTGCTGAGATGAGTGCCCTTCGACTCTGCCTCCCTCCTCCCATGGGAGAATTACAAATGCCCTGAAGAAGATGCGATCTCAGTGAGAGCGCCTGCGTCCCAAGGAGACGTGCTCATCAAGACTGCCCTCAGAATCCAGGGCATCTTTGCTTTGTCTTGATTTAAGCTAGGGTGAAGCCGGCCCAGTATATTCACTCATTTTACTTTCTTCTCTGTCCTTCTTCCTTTATGCTCTTAGGTTGCCACTTTAACCTTCTTAATTTCCTCACCAATATTTATTTCAGAGTTTGATAATCAGTGTTCACAGGGAAATGGATAAACAGGCACTATTCTCTATGTTTCTTAATAGATTACAATCTGGCTGGAAACTCAAAATATGCTCGGATGAAGTTACTATGCAGGACATTGGTCAAGGTCACCCTAATAATTCAATAAAGGGCTATAGAAAGAGGAATGTCAGCCAGGTGTGGTGGTGCATGCCTATAGTCCCAGTACTAGGGAGGTTGAGACAGGAGGATTATAGGTTCAAAGCCAGCCTCAGCAATTTGGTGATATTCTGTTTCAAAATAAACTAGGGTTAGGGATATAGCTCAGAGGTAAAATGCCCCTGGATTTAATCCCCAGTACCACAAAAAAAGAAGGAAAAGAGATAGCAATTGAAGGCCTTGATAAGCTTTCAAACCCAATTGACAGGGCAGCTGGTCCTGTTACTAGTATTTTTGGTAATAATTAGAAAACTTCCATTTCCTTGTGTGCTTTCCATATAATTCTCGCATCAGGCCTGTTAGGTAAATGTTACCTTCCCCAATAATCAGATGGGGAAACTGAGGCTGAGACACATTAAAAATATTACTAGGCCATTGCAATGATCTGAAAAAACTGAGATTTGAAACTCAGATATGTTAGACCTTGAATTCCCATCTGTGGCCATGCTGGTTTCATTGCCTTTAATAAAAGGTTACCTGTATATATTTATAGAGATTTTGAAATGGGTTTTTGATCAATTTGGATAACAGGCTAGGCCAGTAATATTAAGGATCTAAATTTCATTAGAAATAGAAAAGATGCCCTAAATGTAACCTATTCTTATAAAGAAACAGGATTTGGCCAATCACTAATTTTGATGGAAAGAGAGAATTTCCAGTGATGTTTGCAAAATAAATGATTGGGGAAATGGATATGACATCAACAGGATCAGCCCAGGTAGGAGGTGGGGTATTAAGCAAGGGGTAGATGAGGCAATAACAAAGTAGATTTTGTATATCAGATGAGGAGTTTGATGGTGCTCACATGGAGGTGACTAGCAGGTAATAGGAAGAATAGAATACGGACTTAAAAGAGAACAGTCTACAAATCTAGAGATAGACACACATAAGTACTTATTAAAGTGGCTCAACTGTAGATGCAATTAGTCACTTGGGAGAGTGTTGAGAAAGAAGAAGTGATTCAAGAAAACACACACACACACACACACACACACACATTGGTACTGGGTCAAGATAAATGAGTCAAAAGAAAAGACAGAAAGGTAAAAGGAAGTAGACAAAGTGGTGCATTAGATTTCTACCAGACACTCAGTGATTTACAACACCACCACTTGATCTCACAGTTAGCATGGGCTGATGTCTGGCATCTTTTTTCTGGGCCCTCTGTTGGGGCTTCCTGAAAGTTATCAGCCAAGGCATCCTGGTGTGCTCTCACCTGGAGCCTCAGCTCTGGAAGAACTCACTGTCGAGTGCCCTCCTGTTGGCAGAATCAATTTCCTTGTGGCTGTAGGACTGAGGTCCTCATCACCTTGCTGGCTGGTGGCTCTTGGGTCCTTGCCACGTGGCTTTCTTCCTAAGATTACTTCTAACAGGAGAGCTTGCTTTGTTTATATTATTATTATTGTTATTTTTTTAATGGCCAGTAGTAGGATTTCATTTAGGCTTTGAGATTTTTCTTTCAAGAAGGAAAAATAATCCATTTCCTTTGATTAACTCAGTCAACTGATTTGAGGATCTTATAGTTTCATATTTCTTTTTTCTTCCATCATCTAACATAACCTAATCATATCAAAACCTGCCCATGCTCAAGAAGAGGAGGTTATATGGCTTATAGACACCAGAGGAGGACTTTGGGAGCCATCTCAGAAGTCTGCCTGTCACACGTGGTAGAGCAAAGCAATTTAATTTTTGATATACTGCTGAGTGCCAGAAGATGTACTGGGGAAGAAAAAAGTCTCTTGCTTCTAATAGTCAGCATTCTAATGACCATCACAGAGCCTAAAAAGGAGAAAATTGTGATGATCAAATGGTGAATCATTTTTAATGTGATAGAGATGTTGACTGATGAAAAATGGAAGTTGAATTTAAGGCTATTTTTTGCATTTTCTGCAGAATGTGGGGACTGGGGTTAGGTTTTGAGTGGGAAGGAATTGAGTGGTTTCGATTGAATAATAAATAAATGCACTTGTAGAAGAGTCTTAAAAAGTTTATCCATGAAGGGAAGGAGAAATGAAGTTTTTTTGTGGCAGCTAAACAAAGTGGAGGATCATTTATCATTTTTAATTTTAATAATGTTAAGGCCTTAGCAAGTTTATAGTAGCAAATAATCAGTGGAAAGTAGAAGATGAATATATATTTCCTTATTATTAAAATTCTACCTGAACTTTGGAAATGTTTCTAGTGACAGAGATCTTCCCCCTTTCTGTTGTGTTTCACTTATTCAACAGTTCCATGGCACTCACTGTGTACAAGGCCTTATTTGTAAGGCCCTTGGCAAGCATTAGCCCATTTCATTTTTATAGTCATCATGTATGTGAGTTAGGGCCTATTTTATCCTCGCTAAAAGACTCGTAACTGGTCCATGGTCAGTGAACTTGAATATAGTAGGGATGAGATTCAAAGCCAGGGACTGTGGCTCTGGGGTCCATAGTCTTCATCACTGCTTCAAAACTGCACACTTCCTAGGTGTTTCTGGTGACTTTACTTGTCTGAAGCCTGGGGCCAAGCCTCACATTGTGCATTAGGAAGCATTCCGTCACTGTGACAAGTACTTGAGAAAAACAGCTGAGAGGAGGAAAGGTTTATTTTGAATCTTGGCTTCAGGGTTTATCCATGGTTAGCCAGCTTCATTTCTTTGGCCCTGTGTGAGGAAGAACCTCATGGTGGAAGGGAGGTGGAGGAAAGCTGCTCATTCCTGAGTTCCCAGCAGCCAGGAAGCAGAGAGAGGGAGAGAAACAGACAGAAAGACACCTCAGTGATAAATTATAGTCCCCAAGGGCACGCCCCAGTGACCTGCCTCCTCCAGCCATGCCCCTCCTCCCAGCGGTCCATGCAGCTCATGATCCCCTCACTGCCCCCAGCCCTGCCTCTGAACCTGCTGCACTGGGGATCAAGCTTCCAACACATGAGACTTGGGGGGCCATTTCCAATCCAAACCATAACACATTGTTATTGCTGTGTACTTTACTTCCCCATTCCCTTTATCTCTATTGATTATAAAATTAGCGGGGTGGCATGTAATTTTGATTTAACTGCTTAGCCTGTAACTGTAATTTTTATGACTTAATATCATGATAAATCTGTGACCTCTTCAAGGAGTTACTTGCTTTATAAAATAGATTTCACTTAATTAAAAAAAAAGTAAGTGAATATATCATAGTCCTCAGCAACGGAAAAAGAGGTGTCTGCCTGATGGTCCTTTGGCTTATGTTTCAGCCTTTGAATGGAAATGACCCAAGGTGGGAGGGCACCATGGGGCTACTGAGGTAGATGTCACTGAACATTGGAGAGGAAGATGATCTTTGAAAATGGTCTTGGTCGGGCTCCCTCCCTCCCGCCCTTTCTCCTTCCCTCCTTTCCTTCCTATTTATCTTTCCCCCTTCCCCTCCCTCTTTCATTCCTTTCTTTCACAAAATAGTTGCTTCTCTATCACATCCAATTGCTGTTCACCACTGAGCTTCCTGGTCATTTCCATTTTCGTGTTCAGTCCTGTATTGACTTCTACTACAGGATAATATTTTCCATCTGCTGGGCTTTGGATGTGATTTATCCCTGCCAAAACCCATGTTGAAATTTGACTTGTGTGTAACATTACTGAGAGATGGTGGGGCCTTTAAGAAGTGAGTTAGGTATTTAAGAAAGGGCTGAGGTCTCCAGGGACCGGGCCACTTAGCATGAGATCAGGCTGTTCTGAAGCAAACTTGGCGCCTTCCCTCAGTCTCTTCCCTTGGGCTCCTCTTCTCACTTCTCCACTGTGGTGTGATGTAGCAGGTAGCCCTCTCCAGACACTGAGTAAGTACTGGTACCATGCTCTTGATCTTACTTATCTCCAAAACCAAAATGAATCAGCCAAAATGAATCTTTTTTTTTTATAACAAAGTACCCAGCTTCAGATATGTTGTTGTAGAAATGCAAACAACTAAGACACAGCCCCTCTTTTCTGAGGGTCCTGCAGAGAGCTGCAGTTGGCCTGTGATACATGTTGCTACCATGGTACCTTCTTCCCCAACATGTTTCTACCACACAGGAAGCAAGTCCACCTAAGGTTGATTGTATTTTATTTATTACCTGCATCTGAGAAAATCTCCTAATTTTCCCTGTGTCTATTACAGAAGTGTTTGCTATGATGTTAGGAATGAAAGGAAAGATAGGATTAAAATCACTTGATTTATTCATGAATGCAAAAGGTGATTACTGATGCAAACTTAAGAGACTGTGGATCATTTATTTATGGTTTATCTTGATGTACTACAGATAAAGAAAATAAACCTTGTTGCTAGAATTGACACTCACCAGGGGGGTTGGATTATACAGTATTTTTCCCCTTCAGAATACTACATAAAAAGTCACTCTTCTGTGTTCTTCTTAAAAGCCCTTGTACCTGAGGTAAGAATCAAGATATTTATCCTCTGCTAATTCTGGCTACACTGGATCAACAGCACAGAGAAGAAGGCCCACTGTATTTTATTTTTCTTCCAGGTATTTGGTGTGTGAGCAAATGCACAGAGCACAAGAGATTGTGACTGATTAGAAACCAAAGCTTTAGGACCCTGTAAAGGTGGCTACATCGGACAGTGCAGAGTTGTACTTTTAATGTTAGCTTTGCAAGCTCTTTAAGAAATACTTTTTTTTATTTTTGTTTTGATTGACAAAACAGTATTTATCTCCCCACATCTAAATGCTTTGGCATTTTTTGACAGGTTTTTTTTTTTTTTTTTGGTGGTACCAGGGATTGAACCCAGTGGTGTTCTAACTCCGAGCTACATCCCCAGCCCTTTTTTAAAAAAAAATTATTTCTTTTTTGAAACAGGGTCTTGCTAGGTTGCTGAGAGTCTTGTTATACCATATTGCTGAGGCTGTCCTCCAACCTGCGATCCTTCTGTCTCAGCCTCCCAAGTACTGAGATTACTGGCGTGTGCCACCATGCCTGGCACCAGTTCACTTTGTAATAACATCAAAACATCTTTTCCAGTATCAGCCAGTCTGTTCCCTGGCATGCTCTGAATCAAGAGGTAGTGGTTAAGAGCAAATACCTCTGTTCAAATCTGAAGTTACAGCAGTATAATATTAACATTTTGATTTAACCACGACAAGACTCGATGTTCTCATCAATAAAGTGGTGATAAAAACCAGTAATCACCTTAGTAGGGTTATTGGAGAGCTAAAGGGATTAATATTTCTGAGATGCTTCAAAGAGAGTCCTGTCCATGAATGGTTTCATTTAAGTCTGCTCTGATCACTGGTTATTGTAGCACATTGTTTAGCTGCACTAGGGCTGGAAGGAGGAGTGACCAGCTCTAGTAACTTTTTTTTTTTTTTGTACTAGGGATTGAACCCAGGGGCCTTCTATCTCCAAGCTACACTTCCAGCCCTTTAATTTTTTTTAAATTTTGAAACAGGGCCTTGCTAAGTTGCAGAGGCTGACCTCAAACCTGCAATTCTGTTTTATCCTCCCAAAACCTGGGATTACAGACATGCACCATCACGCCCAACTTCTAGTAACTTTTGAATACTGTTTGCATGATTGCCTTACATCCCTGAGAACTATGTTATATCTTCAGTTAAAGCACATAAGAAATCAATAAACATTCATCTTAAACCTTAGGAAGGTAGGAAACATGTTCCTAAACACCCAGTTCCCTGTTCACTAATGCATCCTTCCTCTGAAGACCATAACGCCTCATTCTTATCAATCAGAAAAAATCCACTGTGTTTCATATTTTCCTTTAATGCTTACATAGCCTGCTTTTGATAGGCTGATGAAAGAGAGAGACACGACATTGTTCCTGATGTTCTGTTTTTGGCCAAATGTATTGGTTTTAATGTCTTATGTCACAGGAAGAAAACCTAAAGAAGGAAGTTGAATTGTAAAGGGAATTTATTGGTTGGGATCATTGAAAAATCTAAATGCAGTGTGGGCTTTAGGACTGGCTGATTCAACAGTGCTGTGAAGTCACAGGGGCCTGAGTTCTATCCCTACTCTACCGCCCCAAGTGCTTGCTCAGGTCGGGCCCACCCCTCGTGGCGCTGGGAGGCCTCCTGTGGGTGACAGAGGTTCTGGCTCTCTTGACTATGGCCGGGGGAGCCAGAGCTTCTGCTTTCAATTCTAGTCTATTCTAATATTTCTCTAATATTATAACAATTTTACAGTTAGCAGTGTAGGGAGATGGTATTAACAGTAGATTTCATTTCAGGAAAGTAAAGGGGGCAATACAGAATATTTATAGTAAAACGGGAGGGTGGGTCTGCTGGAGTCAAGAGCCCTGACGTGGAGGTTAGTGTCAGCAACCGCGAAGATTCTGTTTCCCATCCTTAAAATAACAAAAACCATGGATAAGTTTTAATATGCAGAGTTACTGGAGAGGATTTTTATTATGAAAAGATGAGCCAGCATGCTATTTGTGGAAGAGATTAGAGGAGGGGAATGGTGCACCTAGAGCCCTGAGACCCTGACTCAGTTTTGAAATGAAAGCCACTGCTAGATTTCACACCTCACCAGGGAGACAGCCAGCTTCAATTCCAGTTCCTGCAACTGGGTTTGGAGTTGCCCTTGAATTTATACAAATCATAATTGATCATCCTTCAACAAAAGCAACAACCAGGAAAAAAAGAATGTTGTAACGAACAACCAAACATTGATTCTTTTTAGATACGTAAAATGTGATAAAGTCTAAGAAGAGCTTCAAAACAGGACTTCCAAAACCATAGACTAGTTATGAAAGGGAAGAGCTTTAAAGACTGGGCTGGGTTTGGGGACATGAAGGCATTTTGTCTAAATAGTGCTGAATCCCAAGCAGTGTAGGGCTGGCTAGGGAATGCACAACCTCACAGGATTAACAAATCTATTGGCTGTCCTGTCCTTATATGTCACACTTCTGCACATATGTCTTCAGAATATTTTCATGTAACTAGTGTTTGGACTTTGGGATGTATAGTAAAGAATGGGAAGTATTTGAAGCAGGTGTGGTGGCACATACCTGTAATCCCAGCACTTGGGAGACTGAGACAGGAGGCTAGCAGGTTCAAGGCTAGTAGTATGTGGTAACTTAGTGAGACCCTGTATCAAAATAAAAAAGGGCTGGGGGTGTAGCTCAGAGGTAGAATGCCCCTGGGTTCAATTCCCAGTACCAAGAAAAAAAAAAGAAAAATAAATAATTGGAAGTATTTGAATATTGCAGTAATAGGCAGTGAAATCAGAGCATGAGCAGTGATAACCAGGCTGAGATTTTGATGAGCAAAATTGACAATTCACCAGAAAATTTAAAATGCACAGTCTTTCAAGATGTCAAAATATTCCTTCATGCTGCCTAAGACCTCTCAAGCAAATCCTGCTGGTCCATTGTCTAGAATAGATCCCACATCCCTGACTCCGCCTCCGTGACCGGCCTGTGGGCTGCTAGCATCTTCCAAGGAATTTTGCAACAGCCTCTGAACTGGGGTCTCCACACCCATGTGGGATAACAGTTGCAACTTCCAAATTCTCAAGGGAATAGTAATATCACAGAAGGTCCTATTTCAAGTTTTCTGCCTTAATATTTTCTCTAGTATTTAACACTGGTTCTCAACTAAACAAAACATAGCGACACAATCTGGGGAGTAGTGTAGAGAAAGTTCATTTCAAAACCATTTTTTACAAATGGTGCCCAGAACTTTAGTATAACAATGTTTTATATAGTAATAGCTATCATAATGGCTTCATAGAATGCCTAATATAAATAAAATAATGTAGCATATTTATGTATGTTAGCATCATGATTTTCTCCCAATAAAAATATATCTGGTTCATGAGATAAAACTTAATATATCACCATTTAATAGTATTTTGGAAATAATTAAAATTTCTGGGTCTTATCCTCTCAAATGATCTGAAAACATCTGTGCTACTGGAATTGAACCCACTTATGCTAAAATGTTTATCGAACTGAGCTTGGTTCAATCAATACGTGAGTGAGTCTTCGAGCTGGAAGCAGCCTTTGCTGGTCCCGCTTCCAAATCCAGAGAGGGAGTGAGGTTTGATACAGTAAATCAGCGAAACCAGACCATGCTGGCAGCTAAACTGAGGAAGTGGAGCAGCGCAGAACGTGGAGCTAAAAGCAGCAGGAGTCAAAACCCATGAAGCAGAGATAGACGGCCGCGGTGCAAGCAAATGGGTCCCAAACCACCCAAGCAATATTTCCAAAATGCCAATGAAGAGAAGCAGCTTTTCCAGCCATCTCATCAAAACTGTCTTCCACCAAAGCTTTATTCTCTCTTTGAAAAAAGAAGGCTGGGGAGGGGGACATATCTTAGTTCTTTATGGAATGAATTGTGATCAAACAGGAGGGCTGGAGGGGGGAAGAGAAAGAACTGTGAAAGTGAGAGGACAAGGAAGATAAATGATGGTAGTAGAAGGTGGGATGGAGAGATTCACCTGTGTGAAAAGTAGTGCGCAGTCAGGCAGTTGTAAACATAGATGGATTAGTGCACCTTCTCCTAAACAGTCTTCAGTTTTTGTGTTTGATGTCAGCATACCCAACTGGAAACACCAGACCAGGTGAAGTAGTATTTAGAACAGGCATGGCGCACCAGTAGTTAAATCAATGAAATAGTAAGATCCTCCATAATGAAAAAATTATTCTAAAGTCAACCACAGAACTGGGCCTGGTGGCGCACACCTGTACTCCCAGTACTAAGACAGGAGGACTGCGAGGCCAGTCTCAGCAACTTAGTGAGACCCTGTTTCAAAATGAAAAATAAAAAAAGGCTGGGGGTGTAGCTCAGAGGTAGAATGTCCCCAGGTTCAATCCCTGTTAAAAAAAAAAAAAGAAGGAATGGATAGAAAAGAAACAAGTCAACCATATGAAAACCAGGCAGTCAATATGAATGGGCAGTTAGGAGAAGAGAAAAATCCTAATAGCCAGTAAAAGGGAAGAATTGACGTAGGATAATTACTGAGTAAGAGTATTTTTCACCTATGGTGTAGGCAAAACTTGATACATAACATGCAGTGTTGGGAAGAATGCAGAGAAGTGCTGGGGGCAGTACTCACTGCTTAGCTTAGCTGTTTGGCCATGTCGTTTTATATAAAACTCTGAGACTCTAAAGATGTATCTTTTCTATAAAGACACACACATACATACACACACACACACACACACACGTGCGCACGCGTGATTTGTTGCAACATTAGTGCCAAAAATTGAGACAAAATTAATTTTGTTCACTAGAGACAAGTTAAAAAGACTGTTAATATCTGTACTATGGATTATTTTTATGATATGAGTAAAAATTAGACTGTGTATCTGATGTGGATGACTGCACATATATTATAAAATTAGGAAATCAAATTGCTAAGAGGAGGGGGCTGATTAATTGGCTTTCAATTAACTAACTCTAAGGAAGCATTCAATACTTTGTAGGTTCAGTACCATTTAAGAAAAACAAGACATACAGCCTGATAGCTGTGCTCCTAGGGGATTGTGGTATCTATGTATATATGTGTACATATCGAATATTTACTGTCATATACACTACATATTGCAAAATTCTATAACATAATGTTAGTATAATTGATATATATTCAAAACACAAATATAACAGATATAAGTATAAATTAACATACTTAACATATGGTTAAACATGTATTAATATATTTGGTATATATTTAAAGAAACCCAAAAAAGCCGGGCATGGTGGCGCACGCTTGTAATCCCAGTACTCT
>PVJS01028913.1:0-25173 GCA_004027185.1 Glis glis
ATTTGTTTATGATTGTGTATCAATGTACAGTATACTCTATGTCTTTTAATTCTTATTACTCTTCTGAATCATGTACTATTATGGTCCCTTAACACACTGCCTGCATGAAGTAGGCTCCGTGTGTGTGTGTGTGTGTGTGTGTGTGTGTGTGTGTGTGTGTGTATGTGTGTGTGTGTGTGTTTTGAAAAATATAACAGAATACTCAATACTTAAATGAGGAAATCAAATTTAATGTAGACAGATAATTGAGCCTGTGTCATATAGGTGGTTACGGATAGAGAAGAGTTTTGATTGGTGTTTGCTTTACTATTAATCACAACGGTTTCATCAGCACATGGAAACCTCTCTCTTGATAGCTGCTCCACCACCTATAATGGAGGGTGTGCTGTTATAGGCAGCTACATTTTCTTCCCTAATTTCCCCTCTACTCTCTTTTTCCCATTCCTTTTCCCTGTGAAGAAAAAGGCATTAGTTATCTTTTATTATTTTTCTTCATCCTCTGGATTTCTAAAACTGCTTGCCCTCTCATGTTGTACCAGTGCTTTTGCTGGAGTGACTCCATTAGGCGATTCTTTTCTCCTTCTCTCTTCTCTAGATCGGTAGCATCTGCCCCCCTAGCCTGATAATCCTGGGAACTCTCATTTTCAAGTCTCTTCAAGCCCT
Source organism: Glis glis (assembly GCA_004027185.1). Taxonomy (NCBI): domain Eukaryota; kingdom Metazoa; phylum Chordata; class Mammalia; order Rodentia; family Gliridae; genus Glis; species Glis glis. Next base: position 664 of record PVJS01028913.1, read on the forward strand.
GGGGGAGAAAGGAATTTGAACCCCTTCCTGTTATATCATTTGTCTCCCCCCACCTTCGACAGAGCAGTTTCCTTTCTGTGGCGGCAATTTCCCCCTTTCTGATGCGCTTTCTGCCAGTTTCTCCATCTGCAGGGACTACTACAGTTCTTGGTTGCTCTTGATGCTCAGATGTTAAAAAAATTTAAAGATGATAAGCCCAGTGAGTTTCAAATGTGAGCAATGCCAATATCCTCTAAAGTTTCTGTTATAGAATTTTATTGATTATTATTTTTTTTGGTATTGGAGATTGAACTCAGAGGCATTCTACCTCTGAACTACCTCCCAACCCCCCCCCTTTTAAATTTTTGAAACAGGATTTCACTAAGTTGCTGAGGTTGGCCTTGAACCTTTGATCCTCCTATCTCTGCTTCCCAAGTACTACCCTGGCTTTAGAATCTTATAGATATTGTATTGCAAGGAGAGTGCTGTTTTTCTCTGAATTTCTTTTTGGTTGTTTTAATTTGCATGAAGGGTGCTTTAACTCCAGAAATCCATGATAGTGAAAGGAGGGAGAATCACCAGGCAGAACAACCACCATCCAGCCAGTGCCATTTGTGAGAAAGTCTAGAGCAGCAGGTACCACCCCAGGATACTCCAGGATGGGAGAATGCAACCTCCCTGCCTCATTTATCTCTATATGTTCTCAATTTTCTATAAGATCAAATCAATTAACCTAGCGTCTCTTCCCCCTCAGTTGGGAAAAAACGAAATTCAAGCCTATGAAGGAAAATTCTATCATTAGAAAGAAAACTGAGTGGTCCTTTTTTGTGTGCCTATGATTATGGACTATATTGTTTCCCTCCAAAATTCCTGTGTCAAAGCCCTAACCTCTAGTACCTCCAGAAGTGACAACACATGACTAAGGATGAGGGACCTAGCCTGCTTTGATGAGTGTCTTTATAGGAGGAAATTTGGATGCAAAAGAGACATTAAGGGTATGCACAAGGAAGACACAAAGAGAAGGCATCCAACTGCCAGCCAAGAGAAGCCTTTAGAAGACTCCACCCTGCTGACACGTTGATCTGGAACTTCTAGCCTCCAGAGTAGTGAACCAATAAATTGCTGTTGTTGGAGCCATGCAGTCTATGACATTTTGTTATGACGGCTCCATCAATATGATACAGATAGTATTGTAAGCCCTACTGCATGTTGAAACAATCATCTAGGTAAGATGGTCCCATTGCATGGATGAGGAGCATGAACCTCATCAATGTTAAATAATTTGTCTGCAATATCAGGGCTGGAATTTAAACACAAGTGTATAACAGCTATTGTTATCATTTTAGGTAATACACAAACTTGGTGAGAAGTAACCTGGGCTAACCCAAGATCTCACAGCTTCCTGGAGGTGGGTTTTGAGTTCATATTTCTTTGACCACATTATGCTGCCATGTGCTTATTAAATGATTGCTTCTTTCTAGTCTTCTTCTAGTCCTGCTTCTGAAAGTGATTCAAGTTGTTGACTTTAGTCGTATAAACAACATTACCAATTTTTTTGAATCATTTATCTGAAACCACAGAACAGGTGAACTTAAGCAGCCCATCCCAGTAAGATGCTGCATGATGGTCACAGAAGGACTTGGCAGTGTTTGCTGTCCTCTGGCACAAGCGTGGCCAAGGGCTTTTTCAGCTTCCTGGTTAGTGCCAATGCTGGTACCAATGGGATGTCCATCCCATGCAGGTCACTCTGCTGGGTTGAAGGTTCCAGAAGAAACAACAGAGAAATGAGATCTATCCTTGACTCTTGAGGAGAGAAGCAGTAAACCGAACTGCCATTACTGAAAGGGAAGTTGTTGGAATATGCATTTCACTTTATTTTCTCTTTTATGTATCATGACAATCTCTGCTGTACAAATCAATGGAGGCACTGAGATTTAAGGAATTTGGCCAGAGTCACAGAGCTGGGGAAGCCATGTGGCTAGGATTCAAACATGAGACAGCTCTATTTATTCTCTACTGTTTTTTTGCTGTAAAGGGGTTATGACCACCCTCATCTTTCCCTCTTAATAGCTGAAACCAGATCTAAAGCCAAAGCTGGTCAGGGAGGTTCACTGTAAGTAGCACAGTGACAAATGCACCACCAACAAGACTATTTCCCAAGGGATGTAGATTGCTGCATAGGACATGGCTACAGTAATTACAGAATCAGTTGCCACTGTCTCCTTTGAATTGCATGGCTCTGAGTACCCTAGAGTTGGTGTTATTCTCTCTAGACATTACATTTGGGCAAACAGGTGGGGCCTGGAATCTTTCCCTAATTGCTTTGTCCCTCGATGTGCGCATGATGCATTCTAAGTGTAATGTTGATCACATTCCCTCACCAATCGCCAGCTTCTTCACCATCTCTCTCCTTCCTGTTCTCAATATGCAGCTTGTCAGGAACACAGCACAGATTCAGGGCCATCAATCACGGCTAACTTTCTGGAATTAGCTCCTCTCCAAAGGTGGACACATGGCAGGTTCCCCTCTGCTTCTCAGAGAGGCCGCCCGAGAGTCATGTTGCTTCAGCATTAAAAATCAGTTCCAGGCATGCGACAGCACTCTGACAGCAGGACAATTATTGTCCTGGAAATAAGAAATGCAAATTTCCCTTCCCTCATTGCAAAGGCACCCGGCAGACTTATTCTCTGATGTTGATCAATGACTTTAATCTAGACCCACCCACAGTTTATAAAATCCATGTAACACCTGTCAGCCTTCTTCCGATCAACTCAGGACTGAGGCAGTTTTTTATTTCCCTGGGTGTCATGTGAGTCATTTGGGCCACCTTGAAACGGTGACTATTAAGAGGGTAAGCTTGGAGAGCAATTTTAATTATAGCTATTTCACCTGGAAACAAATGCTGGGGGCTTCAATACTTGGGAGCTGGGTGACTTTGACCAGTTAGTTGACCTCTCAGCCAATTTCTCATATGACGAATGCTGACAAAAACACCTACAGCAGAAAGTGTCTTCACATCTGTATATGGGAAGGAATTCTCATCCTGTGTTTATATTGAGTATCACTTGGCTAGAGTAATTAGGAAGAAAGTGCTAAAAGTGAATTCATGCTAATAGACCAAACAAGGCATAGGAAAAACAAGAGTGGATGCCTTATCATGAGATTGTGTGTATTATTTTTCACACTATAATTGACAAAGCAGATATGGTTGAAGATTTAGAAAAAAAAGAGTATAGTCACTATAGGAAAAGGAGACTGGCATGGACTGCACACCGCTCAACCATCATCACCTCGTGTAAATGCCTCTAGTATTCTTCATTTCCTTCAATCCGAAAGAAAGTCTCTGGGTCATTTTAATATCATTGGCAAACAGTTGTAGGAAGACATATTCTATCTGTAAGTTATATAGGGTTTACATAAGATTCCATGGACGCATGGATTGATGCATGGATTCTTGGGTGCTGGAAGAAGGTATAGGGCTGAATAAATCTATCTGAGATCCTGCCAATGTGGAACATAGATGTAATCGGATGCTAGAAACCATAAAATACCCAAAGTGTGCCAGGAAGAGAAAAGGCCCAGATCAACCTCATCAGATGGGTATAAAGCTGTCATGTCTGGCTTATTTCTTCCTCTTGACTGATTAATTCCACAGTTGTTGATGAGGGAACGTGGTTATTATGGTGATAGAACTCTGAACTATGTCCTGCAGGAGATGTCCTATTCTCTAGCCATGGACATCATGAAGTTAATAGAAGTTCTGAGAACCAGAATGGTTTCTCTTTCTGACATTAGTCCAGAAACTCAAGCAGGCAATGCAGCAATGGAGGTTCTTGCGGTACTTATTGTACCTTTTGTGTGTGTGGTACTGGGGATTGAACCCAGGTACATTCTGCCTCTGAGCTGCAGCCCCATTTTATTTTTTATTTTAAAACAAAGTCTCACTAAGTTGCTGAGGGCCTCTTTATGTTGCTGAGGCTGGCCTTGAGCCTGTGCTCCTCCTGTCTCAGCCTCCCAAGTACTGGGATTACAGGCATGTGCCACCACGCCTGGCCTTATTGCATCTTAATGCAAGAAAACTCATGTAGTTAGTTAAGGCCTCACATAGCCATCCAGACCTGAGATAGTCTGGTCATATTGAATGACTGATGGACCAGTTGATCACAGCAAAAATGAGAATGCAGAGAGGCCTGATCAAAGCTTTGGCCTCTGTGTGAAATAGTAAATGATTAGAACAAAAAATTGTGTGTGTGTGTTTGTGTATATATGTGTATATATATATATATATATATGGAAAAGGAGTAGGGGTAATAATTAAGGGCTTTCATTGAATCTTTGAGATTATTGAGAAAACAATGTGATGGTTATAGACTGAATGTCTATGTTCCTTACAAAATTCTCATGTTGAAGCTTTAACTCCCAATATGACAGCATTTGGAAATGAGACCTTTAGGAGGTTATGGGGGTCAGATGAGGTCAAGGCATTGGAACCCTCATGATGGGATTAGTGCACTTATGAGAAAAGCCAGCTGAGATCTTTCTCTTTCTCCTATGGAAAAATTGAAAGGAAGGCCATGTGAGTACACGGCCAGATGGCAGCCGCTTGAAAGCCAAGAGATGAGGCCACAGAATGAAATCTACATTGCCCTCACCCGGACCTTTGTCTTTAATCCTCCAGAACTGTAAGAGATAAATTTCTGTTTGCTTAAGCCACTGGCCTACGATATTTTGTCATGGGAGCCTGAATACCACTACTGCTATGTCTAACTTAGTTTTTATTTTACAGTGGCATAGAGCAGTTGAATGGAGAATGCATTAGACACTTGACAAAATATTCTGATATGTTTAGACATAGGTATATCACTCCAAAGTTTGGATTCACAAAATAATTAGACAGTTCTCTCTGGCAGGAGGCTTGGGAGGTGTGATGGGGTGGGAGCTAAGAAAAGCCCTGATCCGTATGCCTGCAACTTGATCAATGCACACACAGTGTCACAGCACCCCAGCCTTGCGACCCTGTGACTGCTGGCATCAGTGACTTGGCCTGGAAATGTAAGCTGTGCTGCTCTGGAGCTGGTTATGAGCAAGTGTGAAGGGAGTACTGAAGAGAGGTTTGTGAGGGCAGCATCAGAAGAAACTCGGATACCGCCGGGCGTGGTGGCGCACTCTTGTAATCCCAGTACTTGGGAGGCTGAGACTGGAGGATCCAGGTTTGCGGCCAGCCTCAACTACTTAGTGAGGCCCTCCACAACTTAATGAGACCCTGTTTCAAAATAAAGTATAAAAATAGGGCTGGGGGTGAAGCTCAGAGGTAGAACACCCCTGGGTTCAATCCCTGGTACCACACACAAAAAAAGAATAAACTTGGATACCTAGGCTGGACATTGCATGCCCATCTACAGGAGTGGCCTTCCCTATCCCCAGTGGCTTTAAGCTACCCTCTAGCATCAGAAAGTAATAACTTATTGTGGTAGGCTGGATAATGGCTCTGAGATGATGTCCAGCCTCTAATCCTTGGGACTCATGAGTAGGCTGTTGAATGGCAAGGGGAAAGCAAGGCTGGAAGGAAATGAAATTCCTCATCAACTGTCCTTGAAGTTATGCTGAATTAGCCTGGGGGATTTATATAATCAAAAAGATTCCTAAATGTGGAGGAAGGAAGCAGAAGAGTTAGTGATGCTATGTGACAAACACTCAATTGGCCATTGTTGCTTTGGAGATTGAAGGACTCGTGTGTAGAAGCAGAAAAGGACAAGAAAACAGATACTCTTCTGGAGTGTCTAGAAGGAGCACAATTCTGCTGATGCCTTGATTTTTTTAACCCTGTGTGATCCATTTTGGACTTCTGACTTCCACAACTATAAGATAAAAATTTAAGTTCTATTGAGTCACTCATTATGTGGTATTAGGAATCTAATATACTCACTCATTAGTTTACTCATATTAGGAACTATTTAAGTTCATAAACTTGCTATGTGCCAAGGTAGAAACAAAAGACATGGAAGATACTCTCCTGGCCCATGGGAATTTAAGATCTACTTTGAACAGATAATAACTAAGATGTGTTGAACACTTACTCTGGCACACATGTTGCTACCGATCAAATGATTGTGTCCCTCCAAAATTCATATATTGAAACTCTACCCCCTAAAGTGATGGTAGGAGGTGGGGCAAGACTTCATATAGAAGATCCCAAAGAGTTCTCTCCTCCCTTCCACATGTGAAATTATAGTAAGAAAATAGCCATCTATGAACTAGATGAGGAGTCCTCACTAAACATAGAATTTCCTAGCACTGTAATCTGCCCAGCTTCCAGGACTACAAGAATTTCTGTTGTTCTAGCAGCTCAAGCTAAGACAAAATGACTCTAACATTGTACAGATATTTTCTAAACTTCATACTCCATCAGCCATACAAGGTAGGCTCAATAAGGTTAGTAACTGAGTGAGGTAACGTGATGGAGGAATTGGCATGAGAACCTATGTCCTAGTTTTGCACCTAAATTCACTTCATTGCCCCTCCCTTTTATAATAAGGGAATAGATTATATCTTTGCAGGTTTCCAAGGAGGAGATCCCATTTGAATTGAAAGGATCAATAACAGCTTCTGGAAGTAGGAAGATTTTGAATCAGATCCAGGCTTAAAAGGAACATTATGTATTAATCATGATAATCACAGCAAGGTGACTGTTAAACGTCACTATCATATTTCCAGAATCTAATTATTTGTAATTGTGTGACTGAGGTTCTCATTCTCTTGCTGGCTTTCTACCAGGGCTTCTCTCAGTGCCTAGAGTCTACCATCAGGTCCTTGACTAAGTGGCCCCCTCTTCACACAACACAATAGCTGCTTTGTCCTTGAAGCAAGCACGAGAAGAAATAAACTAAGTTTTTAATTGGTTCATAAAGAGAAAACACTTGATGTTGAAACCAAATTCTTGGATAGTGCTAGATGTAGGGACTTTCTTAGTATAAGTTCTTAAAGGTATTTTTTGTGGTTGTTGTTTAATTACACTAGAAATAAAAAATGATACTTCATTTAGAAATCTTGACTTTTTTATATATTATTATAGTTAAGATATAAAATGGCCCCTGAAGAGCTCATAAATTGGTGTTTGGTGTTGATGTAATTGAGTCATGAGGATTGTAATCCCAACAGTGGATATGGATTAATGGATAACAATAAATCCATTACAATGGATTTATCTGGGTGGTGGCCCAGGTTGGTAGGGTATGCCTGGAGAAGATGGGTCCCTGAGGCTATAGCCTTGGGGATTATGTATAGTTCCTCCTCCCCTTGCTCACTCTCTTGATTCCAGTCTCCATCGTGTAAGGAGCAAAGCCATGTGCTCTCCCTCTCTCAACTTCCCCCTGCCATGCCCTGAGATCTGCGGTCCTGGCCTCACATGGACTAAACCATGAACAAATAAATCTTCCTTCCTCTAATTTACATGGCCAAGTCTTTTAGATTATAGCTGTGAGAATTCTGATGAAAAGATAAATTAACACTGAATTACATATTTTAAAATTTGTTTTTTATTATAAAGTTCTATGGCTTTTGACAAAGGCATATTGTCAGGTGTATATCATAACAATATTATACAGAATATTTTTACTGCTCTAAAAATTCCATGTTTCACCTGCTCAATCCCTGTGCCATACCCCAGACTATTTGCCATATCTATAGCTTTATCTTTTCCAGAATGTCATACAAGTTGAATTATGTATGTAGCCTCTTTAGACTGGCTTCTTTCACTTAGCAGTATGCATTTGAGATTCATCTATGTTGATGTGTGGCTTGGAAACTAATCCTTTTACCACTGAATAATATTATATTATTGTCTGACACAGTTTATCCATTTACCTATTGAAGAATATTTTGGTGGTTGTTCTCAGTTTTTTAGGGATATAAAAAAACTGTTAGAAACATTTCTGTGAGGCTATTTTGTAAATGCAAGTGTTCAAATCAGTTGGGTAAATGCCTAGAAGCATATGCCAAGAATCATAATGCAAGACTATGCTTATCTTTGTAAAAGACTGGTAAGCTATCTTCCAAAGAGGTTGTGCCACTTTTTCATTCCCACCAGCAATGGCTGAGAGTCTTTGTTAGATCACACTATTGCCCAAAATTGGTATTGTCAAGTTTCTGGATTTGAGCCATTCCAATAGGTATGTGGTAACCACCTTTATTTTTAAGTTATCTTCATTGGGTATAGAATTCTAGGTGTGTTTTTTTCTTGCAAAACTTTAAAGATGATTTTCCACAATCTTCTTGCTTACAATAGGAAATCTGCAGTAATCCTTCCATCTGTTCCTTTGTATATCAGGTGTCTTTTTTCCTCTGATTCATTTAAAATTTTTCTCATAATCACTGGTTTTAAGCAGATAATTATTCTTGGGTAATATTTTAGTTTATACTTCTTGTGACTGGGGTTCTTTGATCTTCTTGAAACTTTGATTTTCATGCTTTTATCGAATTTTTACTATTCAAAGTTCAAATATTCAAAAAGCAGAATGCTTGCCCTTGGTAATATCTTAATGCAGATATTAGACTTTCCCCAAATTAAAAGACTTCATAAGTTGTTTCAATGACCCTTAATTGGTCTATCATGGAAGAAACATTGGTGGCCTCAACCAGTGGACCTTGAAGAATCATCAGAGAAATGTGGTCAGTAACAAGTAGTTCCTTCAAACTATGAGGAACGATAGCTGCCTCACTTTGAGAATCCTCCTGATAGAAGACTGTCTTTCCTAATAGCCCCCATCCCTAACAGCCTCTAGTAAAGTATGGTACCATACTGTGTCACCTCAAACAAACTGCTTACTCTCAGGCTTGCCACGTAGAGATACTAACCACTACACAGATAAGGAGGATGCCACTCATATTGTAGAATATTAGGAAATGGTCGTTCTTGTTTCTGGGTGATTTTTCAGAGCTGAAATCATTTTAAGATTTAAATTTGTGTATATGAAATAATTGAGATAAAGGTATTAAGTGAAAACTGTACAACTTCAGCAAATAGGATCTCAATTCTGCTCTCTGGTCTCAATTCTAGTTGGGATCCAGAATAAAATCAAGGAACCATAATACATGTAATCAGGATAAAGAATGTTATGGTTAACATATTATAAATGTTATAGGGAGAATTGGGTGTCAGATGGACCTTGATTGCAATTCTGGTCCTGTCATTTACTGGCTATATTAGAGTTAAGGAGCTTCAATAAAATATTAGTGTCTTCCTAATGGAGCTAGTGATGTGTAATTGCAATCATAATATCTAAATGAAATAATGCAGATTTAAATGTTCTGGGCAAACTGCCTGATATACACCAAGGCCTCAAGAAGTTGTTGTTACTATTGATTAGATAATGAATGGAAAGCTATATTTTAAGGGCCAGTGGGTTCCATGAGCCCACTACTGGAATAGATTTATTTTTCTATCTTAGACTGTGTGGAATCCAGAAATCAGAGGGCAGAATGGAGTAAAGACCTGAGAGGAAAACAAATGGCCAATAAGGCAGAATAAGCTGTGGATGTTAACTAACCCAAAGATATGAAGAAAGGGAGCTGGAGAGAGAACACAGAGGAATCTAGGAACCATGGAGGTATAGAATAGTAATGAATAGAGCAATGGAGAGAGGTTTGGGGAAATTGGCAGGCACTTGTGATTGTGGGCAAGTTTCCATATCTTTAATTTGGTTGACACTACATTGCTCATGTGAATGACAATAAAATTAAATAATATCACCATCCACATGAATACTCACCACAATGGCAGACAGAGAGCAGACCTCAGTCAACGCCAGCTATTCCTATGATGATGGTGTTGGGAGATCACGGATGCTTTCTGCATGGTTCACACTCAACCCATGCCTGGTATAGCCCTTCAGGCTAGAGAAATGTCTGAAGAAATGATGTGGAGTTGAAGACACAAAAAGTAACACTGGAATGAAAAAAATGTAAGAACAACGGGGAAAAAAGGATGCTAGTGCTAAACATTATGTTAGTGTTCATGGCGTCCACCAAGGACAGGTTGCTGAGAGATTGCTTGTGTCTAAACCTTTTGGAAATTAGCATGTATTTTAAGTCTGTTTCCTTTGCTGTTTGGAGTTTATGCTTCAATTTTTGCCTTTGGAAATGGCTTTGTGACTGCACAACTTCTGGCAGGCAAATTGAGCATTTATAATTACTAACTCATACTTTGTAGATGAAGAGCAAGATTCAGCAATATCTAGAGATTAGTTCATAGTCCCTCAGATCATAAAAGGCTGGCTGAGATTTGACCCTAGCCACTTTCTCTAATAAGAGCTCCCATTCCATTCTACCATATTGCTATATAAGTAACTCAATAGATATTTAAACAGCATTGCCCTGAGAAACTGGGAACCCCATAAAACTAAATAGCAGGGCAGATGTTTGCTGGTGGCTGAGCCAGATCTGTTTGTGAGTGTCAAGTTGCTGTCTCAGGGTTGAGGCTGACACAGTCTGCTCACCTGCCCCGGGCATGAGGAGCAATAGAGAGGACCTTCCATATGACACAAAAGTCCCCCAAGCCCTAGGAGGCACAGCTATGTGACCCCTTTGAACATACTTGAATATCCAAGCCAGGTGCAGCTGGGGCAAGGATAATGTAGTTTTGGTTGGGGTGAACTTGAGTGCTGCACACAGGGCCCACCTGATGTCGAGGTCCAGGCAGTATCTCTGTGGAAAATGCTTTCTTCAGTGAAGCAGAGTAATTACATAAACTATGAGTTTGATATTTTATTAATGAATGAGATTGCATGTGGCATCAAGAATATCCATGAATATATGCATATTTATGCCATGAAAGCAGTTTGGATTTATTCCACGAGCAGAGTTGGTATCTGGCAGTTTAAAACAAGTTTGCAAAATGAAATCCTTTTCTTTTACAATTATATAAAGCTAAGGCACAAGTCAGTAAGATAAATCATCTCATCTACTACTTTTGTAAATGAGAATACTGAGGTCTCAGAGGCTCTAGTGGGTCTTGGTTGTAGTCACAAAGCTAATGAGTACAGTATCCTGAATCTGCACCAGCATTCCTGGACTTCAGCTTTTACATTTTCATTTCTGGGAAAGGTCATAAATATATACATGTATATACTGTATGTAGATATATTTTGTATATAAAAACATATATATGGTGTATATATATATATTTGGTCCAAGATACTGCACGCGCACACACACACACACACACACACACACACACACACACATTTTTTTCCAGGTTATTTCTTTCTTTTTTGTTCCCTTTCCTTTTGTTTCTTTTATTAATTTAGTATCTTATTCAATTCATTATCAATTCATTATTTAATAATTTTTCTCATTCCCTGCCCACTTTAGTTACTTTTTTCCTTTTTTCCCCTTTCAGAAAGAGTAAGAATATTTGTTTGTTTCAGTTTTCAGTGCTTCTAGTATAGAAACTCAGAGAAGATAAATATCTTGTCAAAGCTTAAACAGCAATTCAGAAGCATGCTGGAGTTGAAGCTCAGCTTCCTTCCTTGCCAATCTCATATATGTGCATATACATATGTAAGTATATATGCGACATTTTCTTCTGTTATGGTTAAGACTTTTCAGCCATGACTTTCGTTATATTATAAGTAGCATTGATAGTAATTTTCTTTTTCAATACCTACATAGAGTCATAAACGTTTTAGTTCTTGCTTCATTTAACTTCTAAAATTTTAAAAGAGGGGCTCACACAAATTCTAATGGTGGGAACGTATGATATCTAGTTTCAAACTTTACAGGGCAGGGTTTTTGTTGTGATGTCTCCTAAAATCAATACGATTCTAATTGGAAAGTCATGAAAGTATGTTTTCAATAACTATTAATGCATTAATGAACAGATGCCACATGATCAACACATCCTTTTAACTTTACATATACTTTGCATATCTTTTTTATTTAGTCCCTTTATGTCTTTATTCTTAAGATTACCAGTCACTGTCTTAATTACCACAGATTAACCAAATTGCTTTAAGGAAATTCATCAGTTAAAAGTTTTTCTGAAAGGTCAAGTAAATGTAATTCAGTTCTACTGTGCATATCTAAACTAGACTTTCCTGACCTCATCTCTTTAACCATTATCCTCATGGGACTCCAGACACACCTGGACCTGATGTCAGGGTCAGGTAATAGATTTTCTGTTAGTGTAAGGGTGTAACGGATCTCAGGAATAAGGGATAAGACCACTGTACTGGACTGTGGTATTCATGTTACTTCCTGTCCACACCCCCTCCTAAAGAAATCCTCCTGTCCTTCAGCCAAAGAAAGATGGTTCTTCTCTCCACTATGTGATTCATGTTTTCCCTTTCTTACATCAATTTGAACTAAAGATGAGCACTTCAGACAAGGGAGTAAAATAAAGGGTGGAAATTGACCCATGATATGACAGGAAGAAGTGAATGTGGTTCCTCACAGTTTTCTTCAAGGAATTTGAAGTAAGAAATTCTGAGTTAGTTCACAATTAGGGGGTTCTGAAAGCAGAAAGATGAAAATGCAAGACAGAATCCTGGCCATCTGTATGAAAAGGTATATTTATTATTCAGTATAATAAAATATTACATTTAGGGATAAACCTCACAATACACCCATCTACAACTATTTCTTCAAATAAATACTGTCTTAGCCCCTTTCTTGTTTATTTATGATTCTCTAATGAGAATAACATCATCTCTGAGTTTTGCAATACACGTGTCTCTAGACATGCACCAATCTTTGTAGATATAATAATTGTAAGAAAAAACTTTGTTTCTCTACCAATAATGAGGCTATTTGTAAACTTTTTTCCTTCAGAATCACACTGTACTTTTTACTTAGAAAGCCCAGTTCATCTGAAGACTGGACTCCCTCTATACTGAATATTTCAAGTAAATGTACACTTTCTTCTATGTACATATTTATTTTTTAAGTACAGAAATCATGAGTGAGGGCCCATGAAATAAACATAACTCATTATTTCAAGGTCCATTCCAGGGTAAGCCCACATGTTACTTAAAAATCAATATCTTTTTTAAGAAAAAAAATGCAAGTGACTTATTCCTTACAACCAAACATGACCCTGAAACATGTTCCAATAAATTGAGAAATTCTGACCATCTTTAATGCTGAGTATATGAAATTCTCTTGCTCATGGAAGACCCCAGATTGAACTAGCTAGGGATCAGAAGGGGGTGAATTATAAAGCACCAAAGTATAGGTATATTTATATAACTTTTCTACCAATTTCCCCCTGGATTCCTAGAAATAAACAGCAGTGTCTCTCAAATAGTAATTCATGAATCAGAATCCATCTATAATGATTTTCCTAAAAATGAGAAAAAAATCATTTTATCATTGCTTTTTATAAAACATAACTTCTTCAATTTAAAAAAGCATTCTTCATTTAAATAACTCATCTTTCCTATGTACTGGAATTAAGAAATCATTTTAATGAAAAGCCAGTGATACTAAATAGTGTTTTTTTCTTGATATCTTTACTTGACCTAGTAAAATATTGACTACATCAATACAAAAGTACCTTTTAAATTTTACTGAAACTTAAAGTTCAAGAATCTGGACCTGTGATGTATAGAGCATGGAATCAAATAATTAATTACATTTTAGAAGCTTGGAGATGAATTTCCAAATAAGGGAATTAACATTAGCCAGAGAAGTATGTTTAACCCCAATTTAGAATGGAGACTACTGAAGTAGAACCAAGACCTGCTAGAAAAATACCAATGTGCTCAAGCCAGGAGACCATACAGAACTCACAGGGAAGGCCAAGGAGGAGCATGACCACAGGCCCTACAGTCAGCCTTGGGTGCTAATTGTAGTGGTGAAGACCTATGTGTCATGGCTTCTCAGGAGCCAAGGGATCACCCTGGGAGCCCACAAATGGACAGGAGAGTTTTGGGGGGATGAATTCCAGTGATTTTGATGACACGATAGTATAGGAAAAGAAAACGGAGGAGGGCAATCCCTTTTCTGCCCACCATAAAATATCACAGCTGATACCCCTATAACAAAAGCCAGGTTAACAAGAGAAAAGCATAACAAATTTATTTGATCATAATTGTATGTGATACAGAAACCTTCAGAATGAAGACACAAAGACCCAGTGTGAACTATTCACCTTTTTTCTTGGGTTCAATGATGTATGGAAGGTCGTTCAGAAATGTGATTAGACAAAAGGGGTATGACTTGATGCTAACAGACTGAGTAGGGAAATCCAGTAAGGCCTGTGTGTTCAGTTTCTTCTTGGCATCTCTGTACAATTTTCCAACATTTTGTGAAATGAGAATCTTAAGACCTATAAGACAGGCCAGAGTATTTTTTTGTGGCCAGACTTTAATCAGAAAGGTGGAGGAAAGAGTAATATTTTTAGGTTTTATCAATGACTTTGGGATAAAGGGGTTCTTGTTTCTCTGACTCACCTTGGGGAAGAAGAGTTCTAGGTTCTGTGGCTGACTCAAGGGAGAATGAGGGAGGGACAGGAGGGCAGAGGAAGATCTGAGAGAAATTTTGCTTCATCACTGTAAACTGACTTCAAGAGTGTTCCCGGTGGAAGCCCAGGAAGTGTGGATTACATTTCAAAAAGCCAGAAGTAGTTGGAAACTTGACTTGAAGTCAGTGAGACACATGGAAATCCTTTGAACATCTCTCCTTTGTGCACTTGTGTATGGTTTGACTTTTCCACTCAGACCTGTTTTTCTTAATCCTAGCTGCATATTAGAAACACCTGAGGAATTTAAATAACTTCCACAAAGAGCACTGTGATGAGCTTGGAAGTATTGACCTCATCTACCGTGACACCCTGTGCGAGCCACTTCGTTCCAGCTCCTCATTACGAGATGGAATCGTTGGAATACATGATCTCCAGCTTCCTTGTTGCTCAGGTGTTCTATGATTCTATTTTTTTACACTTGCTCATTTTTCCCTAAAAGGAAATACCATGTCCTGATCCCCAAGACAGAAAAATTGCATTGATTTTTAATATATTTCCATTCATTTAAATCTTAAGTTAAATAATAAAATTGAACTCAAGTACCAGATTTTTATCTTAAAAGGGGAGATAGCAAAGAACACAAGTATCTAATTTCTTCCTCTGTTAGGGGAAAGCAATATCCCTATGGTGACATGTTAAAGAATCTGATGGAATCCCCGAATTTGCCAGAAAGTGTACACAGGGGGTTGTCTCATGAGAGGCACTCTGTTACAGTAGCCCTTGAGGAAAGTGTTAGAGGAGGCTGCTGCCCACCGGATGTTGCTGGCTGTTATGCTCTGCAGGAGTAATCCTTTATAATGAGTGTATGACATTTTCATGCTCACAAAGACCCCAAACTGAACTGGCGAGGAATCAGAAGGGAATTAATTATAAAGCACCAGAGTGCAGGTGTATGTGTATACTCTTCCCACCAAGTTCCTTAATGTATTCCTAGAAATATACAGCAGATGCTGATGAAATGGTAGGCACCGCCATGGCAGGCCTATGTGCTGCTGGAGCTAGACCTGGATAAGCCACATACTCTGCCAGAGCCTGTCCAAGGAGCACACTGGAACCAGGAAGCAAAACTCCTTTCTTTCTCTGCAATGTCTCCCTAGCACCCTCTACTATCAAGATTTAGCATTGTGCTTGCTAACAGAGGAAGATAGGTCCAGATCCATTTTCACAGAACAAGCTAAAAGGGCAAATTATCAATACACTGGTGATCAGCACAAGCTCCTTAAAGGAGACATGTCTGAATGTGCATATGTTATTCTGCCTGTGGGCGGGAGAAGGGAGGGGAGAACATTTTTGGAACCTGCCGCTGCTATGCATATCAATTGTTCTCGGTGAGCTGCCCTCAGAGTCCTAACTGTGTACCATCAGCAGCCCAAGCAGCTGGTTTTGCTGACTCCTGATCAACTCTGCCTTCCCCTGGTGTTCCTCTTATCTTGCCACCTGGACTAGACTCTAGCTGTGGGGCACTGATCCCTGAGTAGTTCCCTCCAGACTCTTCCTTAATATTTTTTGACTCACAGACTCTTGGATGGGGAGAAATTCAGTAGAGAGTGTTTGCTTTAAGTAAAAGCTGGTATTCATATTCCCAATCAGTGTGGAGAGACAGAATAAAAAGACATGGATGTGCACGAAGAGGAACAAATGACTGGGGAAGGGTGGGCACAGCATCACAGGCTCAAGGCTACAGTTCCATGGACCCAGTGTTGTTTGCAAACATGGTAGGGCTCTGCTAATGTGAAAAATGAGTGAGGGCCCCAGAAACCAGAGGAACAACAGAGAGGCCCACAGAGCCAATGAAGGCAAATGTGCTTGTATATTTTTTTGTTAAATCGATGCTTATGACTTCAATTTCTACATAAACTCATTACCAATATAAGTAGGCAGGATGAAAACCACATGAGACTTAGAGAACAGAAGTGGGAAAAAAACGAAGCATTGAGAAGCAGGTTTGCAAGTTAGAAACAACTCTGGGCACTATGCAGAAAGGCGAACACACTAAGAGCTGAGCGAACACCAGCAGAACGAAGAAGAGCGCGTCATATTTCCTCATTGCTGCTCGTGAAAGATGGCTCAGTTTCCTTGTTTGTTATTCAGTAGTATTTCCTTAAGCAAAAAGCGCAAAGTGTCATCAGTGTTAAATACCCTTGTTTTCATGCCGGTAGGGAAACACTGCTTAGTGTTCTGACAACTTGACTTTAGAGCATAAAGTAGCGCATGGCAAATGGAGGCAGTGTGTGTTGAGTGCATTTTTTTATCCCTCTACTAGAGCTCAAAATTGTCAACTACATGTTGCAAATGATGTCCCACTTGGAGCTCCCAGTGGCCCTAGAAGCAGGAAGCAGCATCAGTCCTGAGCTTTGCTGCACATCAGAACAGGTGTTAGGAAGAGATGGGCAGAGGATCCCATGAGGGAAAAAATCTGAATGTGCCAAGTTCCAGAACCAGCCTTCATTTCTACATGAACCCAAACAGAATCACATTGAAACCACATCAGTTTAGCCAATGTTGATAAGGCTGTCAGGGGTGACTAAAAATACTACTCAGTCCCTTCCTGCTGTCCATTTAAACGGAGGCCAATCATTAGGCGTGTTTGCTCAACATTTCTGTATGGGGTGTGTGAGTATGTGTGTGTGTGTGAGTGTGTGTGTGTGTGTGTGTGTGTGTGTGTGTGTGTACCGTTTCTTATTTTAGTAGAAATTCAACATCTTATTCTTTTGCATAACTTTTCCCTACAATAATAAGAGCAGTGCATAAGGATTAAACATTCTTAAGGAAATGCAGAATAACACAAAGAGAAAAGATGAAGAGTCCCATAGTCCCACCTTATAAAACAGAGTTTCATTTCAGAGATCTCAAGATACTGGAATCCAACTTGTTGGTAAGAAAAAGGGAGAAGAGAGGGGCGTCCACTCCATACGCCCATTTTTGTTTGTTTCTTTTTTTCTTCTGGTCTTTCTGACTTCATTTTTGTGCAATCAACTCTTACCAAAGTTAACCCAATGGCTGACACTCAATGATTTTAATCCTGATGTTTTAACTTGTGTTAACTTCTGGGCCCTCATTTCTTTTCCTTAAATACCAGGAAGAAGTTGAAAAAATTAAAACTGCATGCATTGCCTGATGATCTCTTTAAATCTTCATTGCAGGACAAAGTAAGGGATTTCATGGATTTCTTCTGGGGAACTGTCTCAATTGGTCATGAAACTCTTATCTCCTGAGACAGGAGCAGGCAGGGATGAAAAGGTCACTGAAGGGGGGCGGAGTTCTACTGCAGAATAGGGGAATGGTACTTAATAAAATAAAATGTCATAGGAAAATGTTCACAGCCTGGAGACCAAACTTTTATGGTGCAGAGAGAATCTGATAGAGCTGGTGAGAATTCCCACCTTACCCCTTACCAGATTTCTGCGCTCGGACAAGTCACCTAACAACTCATTACCTCTATTCGTGCACAAGTAATTAAGGTTAATACTCCTACCTTCCTCAATGCATTGTTTTCAGAGCTACAATACGAATCTAGAAAAGACCTAGTATCACCTCTGGTACACCAGAGATGATTAATAAGCACTGTGCCCTCCTCCCTTCTCCCTTGCTGCTGATTTATAATCTACTGGGGTCTGGAGTTGTGTGTGTGTGTGTGGGGGGGGTATGTTTGAAGTATTTTTTGCCTTAGATTTCTTTTGGTTCAATATGTGCCTGTCTCCTGTTTCCTACCTGAGAGTTTGTAACCCCAGGTTAGCGATGCTGAAGGTGTTGCCATGGCTACCGCTATCCTGTGACTTCAGGTGGTGATAAAGCCGCAGGAGGCTGTGCCTGTACTTTCATGCAAAAATCCTCAAAACGGCAGTAAAGAAGGGCCAGCTTTGTGAGGACACTGGGTCTCCAGTGGGCAAGGGTTGAAGTCACGCCCCTGGTGAGGCCGTGAGGGCAGGTCCACCCTGCACGAAGTACTCAGTAATATCAGGCTCTGCCTGGCAGCACCTGCCCCACTCCTTAGACTCAAACACAAATCATTTCTCCCACTTTTTAACGTCTCCTTTATTTCCAATTAGATATCCTCTTGTTCTGTCTTTCCTCGATGACATATTCTCCCTGATTTTTAGTCTTGGGGGAAAAATAATAATAATATTAGAAAATCCCTTTTTTTCTTTAATTGAAGTTGCAGGTTTGAATTGCTTTAGTTGATAAAAGACAGCGGTATCCAGGCACATTGCTTCCCTCCTACCTTGCTGTGGGATATTGATTCTTCCTGATTTAGCACAGGTATTTTTAGCATTTTCTATTTTTAGCCTTCCTGAGGTATAACTGACAAAAACAATTGAATGTATTCAAGGTGTACAATGTTGATGGTTTGATGCATGTATACCTAGCACAGTGATTCCACAGTCACGCTAATTAACATATCCATCACCGCACACAGTATTCTTTTTTGCATGTGTGATGACAAGACTTAAGATTTACTCTCCTAACAAATTTCAAATAGATAATGCATTATTATTAATAATGCTGAACATTAGGTCTTCAGAGCACATTTCCTACAACTGAAAGGTTGTGCTCTTTGATAAACACCACTCTCTAACCCCTGATAACAACCATTCTTCTCTGTTTCTATGTGATCAACATTTTTTTCCTTTTTTATTGATGCACTGTAATCATACATCTTGATGGGTTTCAGGGTGGTAGAAGTATACATGCACACATCGTCAATTAGCCCTCCCCCAGTTCCCAACCCCATTCCCTCCCACCTTCCCTCCTTCTTGCGCTCGGCAGAGTAGCTGACTTTGATATATTTGCATATGTACATCCTGTGCATTAGGGTGTTCCCTCCTCCCTCCTCCCATCTCCCTCAGTTAGGTCACATTCTTTACCCATCTGAGGCTTTCTCCATCTTTGTCTGGAGTCCTTCCTATGCTCTATTCTCCCTAGCTTCCGCATATTAGGGAGAGCATGTGACTTTTCACTTTTTGTGACTGACTAATCTCACTAAGCATAATGTTCTCTAATTCCATCCATTTCCCTGCAAATAACGTAATTTTGTTCTTGATGGCTGCATAACATTCCATTGTGTACGTATTCCATAGTTTTGTAATCCATTCATCTGTTGATGGACATCTTGACTGGTTTCATAGTCTGGCAATTATGAATTGTGCAGCTATAAACATAGATACACATGCATTAGTCTGGAAACTTGGTTTCCATTCTTTTGGGTAGATATCTAGAAGTGGTATTGCTGGGTCATAAGGTAGGTTCATTCCCAATCTTCTGAGGATCCTCCACACTGTTTTCCAAAGTGATTGCACTAATTTGCAATCCCACCAACAGTATATTAGAGTTCCTACTTCTCCACATCTTAGCCAGCATTTGTTATTGTTTGTGTTTTTAATGATTGCCATTCTAATTGGGGTTAGGTGAAATCTCAGGGTTGTTTTGATTTGCATCTATCTGATTGCTAATGATGTTGAACATTTTTTCATACATTTATTGGCCATTTGTATTTCTTCTTTTGTGAAGTGCCTATTTAGTTCACTTGCCCATTTTTTTATTGGGTTGTTTGTGTTCTTACTGGTGACTTTCTTGAGTTCTCTGTATATTCTAGATACGGGTCCTCTATCAGAGGAGTAGCTGGCAAAAATCTTCTCTCATTCTGTCAGCTCTCTATTGAGGTTTTTGATAGTTTCCTTTGCTGTACAGAAGCTCTTCAGTTTAATACAATCCCACCTATTGATCCTCTTTTAAACGTCGTGTGCATTTGGGGTCTTGTTGAGGACATTTTTGCCTGTGCCTATGTGTTGAAGAGTTGGACCTATGCCCTCTTCAAGTAGCTGCAAAGTCTCTGGTCTAATTTCCAGATTTTTGATCCATCTTGAATTGACTCTTGTACTAGGTGAGAAAGTGGGGTTTATTTCCATTTTTCTGCATGTGGTTAACCAGTTTTGCCAACACCATTTGTTGAAGAGGCTATCTTTTTTCCAGTGTATGTTTTTGGCTTCTTTGTCAAAATTCAATTAGCTGTAAGTGTGTGGACTTGTTTCTGAGTCTTTTGTTCTGCTCCATTGGTCTATGTGTCTGCTTTTGTGCCAATACCATGCTGTTTTTATTACTATGGCTCTGTAGTATAGTTTGAAGTCAGGTATTGTGATGCCTCCTGCATGGTTCTTGTTGTTGAGAACTACTTTGGCTATTCTGGGTTTTTTGTTGTTCCAAATGAATTTAAGGACTGATTTTTCTATGTCTGTGCAGAATGACCATGGTAATTGAATGGGTATTACATTGAATCTTTAGATCACTTTTGGAAGAATGGCCATTTTGATGATATTTATTCTGCCTATCCAAGAGCATGGGAGGACTTTCCATCTTCTAAGATCTTCTTCAATTTTTTTCAATGTTTTTATAATTTTCCTTGTAGAGGTGTTTTACCTTCTTGGTTAGGATTACTTATTATTATTTTATTTTGGGGGGATATCGTGAGTGGAAATGTTTTCTGGATTTCTTTTTCATTGGATTTATGGTTGGCATATAGAAAAGCTTCTGATATTTTAAGATTGATTTTGTATCTAGACACTTTGCTGAATTTGTTGATCAGTTCTGTAAGCCTTTTTGTTGAGTTTATTGGGTCTTCTAAGTATAATATGTCATCCGCAAATAGAGATAGTTTCATTTCTTCTTTTCCTATTTGTACTCCTTTGATTTCCTTCTCTTGCCTTATTGCTCTGGCTAGAGTCTCTAGTACTATATTGAAAAGGAGTGGTGACAGTGGATTTCCTTGTCTTGTTCTTGTATTTAAGCAAACACTCGTAGTTTTTCCCCATTCAAAATGATGTTGGCTGTGGGCCTATTGTATATTGCCTTTATGATGTTGAAGTATGTTCCTTCTATTCCGATTCTTTGCAGTGTTTTTATCATGAATGGGTGTTGGGTTTTGTCAAATGCTTTTTCAGTGTCTATTGAAATGATCATGTAATTTTTGTCTTTAGTTTTGTTTATGTGGTGGATTACATGGATTGTTTTCCATATGTTGAACCAGCCTTGCATCCCTGGGATGAACCCGACTTGGTCATGGTGTGTGATTTTCTTGATGTGGTTTTGAATGCGTGTTGAGAGTATTTTGTTTAGAAGTTTTGCGTCTTAAGTTCATCAACAATATAGATCTGTAGTTTTCTCTTCTTGAGCTGTCTTTATTTTGTTTTGGTATTAATATGATGCTGGCTTCATAGAATGTATCTGGGGGAGTTCCATTTCTTTCTATTTCATGGAGTAGATTGAGGAATATTGGGATTAGTTCTTCTATAAAGGTTTTATAAAAATCACCTGGGAAACCATATGGACCTGGGTTTTTCTTTGATGGTAGGCTCTTTATTGCTGCTTCAATCTCTTTGATTGCTATTGGTCAATATAAATTGTCTATATCTTCTAGATTCAACTTAGGAAAGTTGTACATGTCTAGAAATTTGTCAATTTCTTCTAGGTTTTCCATTTTGTTGGAGTATAGTTTTTCAAAGTAGTTTCTGATAATCCTCTGGATTTCCATGCTGTCGGTGGTAATATCACCTTTTTCATCTCTTATTTAATAATTTGGGTTGATTCTCTCTTTCTTTTGGTTAGGTTGGCTAGTGGTTTATCTATCTTGTTTATTTTTTCAAGGAACCAGCTTTTGGTTTTGTTGATATTTTGTATTTTTTTTATTTTCTACTTCATTGATTTCTGTTCTGATTTTAATAATTTCCTGTCTTCTACTGGCTTTGGGGTTAGACTGTTCCCATTTTTCAAGGGCTTTGAGGTGTGTCATTAGGTTATTTATTTGTGATTATCTGTTCTTATTATGTGAGTACTCAATGCTATGAATTTTCCTCTTAATCCTGCCTTCAGAGTGTCCTAGAGATTTTGATATGTTGTGTCTCTGTTTTCGTTTGTTTCTAGAAATTTCTGAATTTCTCTCCTTATTTTTTCTGTGACCCATTCCTCATTCAGCAGTGTGATGTTCAGTCTCCACGCATTTTCTCTGGGTCTTCTTATAGTTGATTTCTAGTTCAATTCCATTATGGTCTGAAAAGACGCAGGGGATTTTATCACATTTTTTGATCTTGCTAGTACTCACTTTGTGGCCTAGGATATGGTCTACTTTAGAGAAGGTTCCATGAGCAGCTGAAAAAAATGTGAATTCAGCTGTAGTTGGGTGGAATATTCTGTATGTGTCTAGTAGGTCTATTTGGTTTATGGTGTTCCTTAGGTCTGAGGCATCTTTACTGATCTTTTGTCTTGAAGATCAATCTAGTGGTGTGAGGGGGTGTTGAAGTCTCCCAATACTATTGTTTTGGGATCTATGTGTGATTTAATGTCGCGAAGAGCTTCTTTTATGAAAGTGGTTGCACCTATGTTTGGGGCATAAATGTTGACTATTGTTATATCCTCTTGCTGGATTGTTCCTTTTACCAGTAAGAAATGACCTTTTTTGTCTCTTCTGATAAGTTTAAGTTTGAAGCCTAATTTGTCTGATATCATAGTTGCTACTCCTGCTTGTTTTCAAGTTCCATTAGCATGGATTACCTTGCTCTATCCTTCAGTTTAGTTTGCGAGTATCTTTACTTGTAAGGTATGTTTCTTGCAGACAGCATATAGATGGATTGTGATTTTTAATCCATTTTGCCACTTTATGTCTTTTGATTGCGGAGTTGAGGCCATTTATATTCAGTGTGATTATTGAGAGATGGGTTTTAATTCCTAACATTTTGAGTTTTAATTTCTGTTTGAGGTAGTGTTTGTTCTTTGCCAGTTGATTGCTTGATGGAAATCATTATTTCTCTGGTTCTGGCATTTCTTTATTATTATTTGTAATTAATCTCTTTTACAAATAAGTGAGATCAGAAAGTAATGTTTTTCTGTGTCTTTTTATTTCACTTAGTATAATGTCTTCCAGGTTAATCCTGTCAAATGACAGGATTTCCTTCTCTTTTAAGGCTGAGTAGTATTCCACTGTGTGTGTGTGTGTGTGTGTGTGTGTGTGTGTGTGTACATGTGCATGTGTGTGTGTACATGTACACCACATTCTCTGTATTTGTTCTCCTGTTGGTGGACACATAGTTTGCTTCCAAATCTTCATTATTGTGAATGATGCTGCAATGAACATGACATTTCACCCATCTCTCCAAGACAGTCATTCCATTCCCTTTGTATAATTACCCATACGTGGGATTGCTGAATCATGTGGCAGTTTTATTTTTAATTTTTTGAGGAACCTCTGTACTGGTTTCCACAATGGCTGCACAAATTTGCATTCCCATCAGCCATGGATTAGGGTCTCTTCTTCCCATTCTCAGGGAGATGTAAGTCAGAACCGCCATGAGCTGTCACCTCACACCCGTTAGGATGGTCATTAGCTTTGTCATTCTAACACTTAACCACAAGAGTTCACAGTTTGAACAGAATGGATTTATCAATCCAGTCAAACCGCTCAACCTGGAAGGAAACTGTAACACATGACTTCCTTCATCCAACCCAATCACTTCACATATACAGTCTCATTTCACTTTGCTAGCTATTCTACGAAGTAGCTGACATCTCCTCATGTTACAGTAAGTACTTTGCTGAAAGTTACAGAGTTAGTAAGTATCTGAGCCACTATGTTAACCTGGTGCTACCTAATTGCAAAAACAGCCATCTGTCTTTCTCTTCAGTATTAGGCTCAGTAGAGAACACTACACTTGTGTAAAACTACAACTTAGCGAGACCCAAATAAAGAGTTTCCAAAGAAAGAATAAAATCGGGCTTGAGGTACAGCTCAGAGGCAGAATGCCTCTGGCTTCAGTCCCCAGCACCACACACACACACTTACACACACACACACACACACACACACTGCCTGCTACAACTGGCCAATATTGTGTCTGAGGTTTTGTCTAATCCGGTACAGTACTCATCAGTATAACCTATTTTCAGGACTGGTTTTTGAAAAATATATATCCAGGGAAGCAGAGGAAAGAACTGATGTTGCCTGTGGCATTTCATGTCTAATGCATGGC
>PVJS01028914.1:9416-25279 GCA_004027185.1 Glis glis
CGCCACACACACACACACACACACACACACACACACACACCACACACTTACTTGGGAACCTGAGACAGTAGCATTGCAGGTTAATAGCTAGCCTCAGCAACTTAGCGAGGCCCTCCACAACTTAGCAAGATCCTGTTTTGAAATAATAATAATAGTAATAGTAATGATAATAATAATAAAAATAATATAGGGCTGGGGGTGTAGCTCAGAGATAGAGGTAAATTGCCCCTGCGTTCAATCCCTAGTACCACACACACACACATACACACACAAAGAATTTTCCTTCTTCACTCTTTTCAATAATTTTATCTGATCCTCTCATCAGAAGTGGTTTAATTTGATACCAATTAGTCTAAGACTCATTGACCTCTTGCAGAACATATTTAAATATCTAGGCCAGGGATGGTACACAGTATACCCGAAGCTTACTTATTAAACCAGTTCTCATTCCTTGTTTTTCTTTCAGTCCTACCATTCCTATGATGCTGTTGATACTTAATAAATGCTTGATGATAAATAAACATATATGTGGTTGCTTCAAATATTTTACATGACTACAGATATGTGCATTTCATGGAACCAGACAAAGCCATTTGAATACAACTCAAAATTAGCCTTTATATTCCATTTGTTTGTATACAGCAAATTGCACACAACCACATTTGTGAACAAGTCATCAATGTCCTCCATGGCCTCGATGATACTGATTTGTGGCCATGTCCAGTGGCACACAGCTATAAACTC
Source organism: Glis glis (assembly GCA_004027185.1). Classification (NCBI taxonomy): domain Eukaryota; kingdom Metazoa; phylum Chordata; class Mammalia; order Rodentia; family Gliridae; genus Glis; species Glis glis. The sequence continues at coordinate 10,161 of PVJS01028914.1, forward strand.
AGCTACTTGGGAAGCCGAGTAGGGAGGATTGCAAGTTCAAGGTCAGCCTGTGTAAGTTAGCAAGACACAGCAAACAAAATAAGGTGTGTGGTGAGTGTAGCTCACTGGTAGACCACCCCTGAGTTCAATACCCAGTAGTAAAAGGGGATGCGGTAGGGATGTCTCTCAGTGGTAGAGAAATTGCTTAGCCTTTGTGAAGCCCTGGGTTCAATCCCCAGTACTGCAAAGAGTTATTGTCCTTAAACTAAACATAAGAGATATTTGAAACTCAAACTCTGAGGTTTTTTTTAAGTATGTTAATTTCAAGGAGATGCATGTAGACATGGAAATAAGGAAGGATATAAAATGACAACAAAACTTGTATAAAATTGGTCTCTTGTTCATGCATTTAACAACCTAATTCACAAGCTCTAATGTTCCAGCCAAACAGATGTACTGAGTTTATCTCTATAACGGACCATACTGCTTTTGCACAGTTGAATTCCCTGAGCTGTTTTTACAGAATGTTTTGAAGTTACAGACTTTTTAAAAAACCAGGATTAGTAAGCAACTCATATATTTAACATTTTTCTGCTTTTAGCTGTCCCTGCACTCTTTTTCAGAAATCTATCTGATAACACATGAAATGACTCTTTATCTCTATTCAATCAGGGATAGTGGCTCAAGAAAGATTGTGATTCTGAAATAACAGCTGCAGTTACTCTTAAGAGACTATACTTTCATTGGAAATTATAGCTAACTCCAACGCCATTGCCTATGCATGGACATCACCAACCAATCAACTGCCATTGCCTGATTTTCTTTTGCATAGGGTTTATGAGTCTTTCCTTAATTTATTTTTAATCAGAGCATAAAGATGCTCTCAATATCGCTTAATAAATTCACCTTTTCATTGTCAGAAAGTAAAAGAATAGTAGCTTTTTAAAGATAAAGAAGTTAATCATAGGCAATTCAGTATTATACATCATTATGAATATGTATAAATGTACAATCACATTATAGGTTGTGCAATTTATTTAAGGAAGCAGTTGGGATAGAAAGGTGCTCAACATATTTATAACTGTTGCTATCTACTGCATGTTTATAGAACTAGAAAAGCATGTTAACCATATGGGTAATTCTATTTATCATTTTTTTGTTGGGTATGCTCCAAAACTTATTGAAATTTGGTTACCTGGAGGAAGAGTTCAGAAAACCAACTCATACTCATGTCAACATCCTGAAAAATAATTCTTCAACTAATAGGAAACACAATTTATAAGTTTTTCCACTTAGTTTCTTACAAAATACCATTGGGATCAGATATGGTGGTGCATGCCTATAATCACAGTACTTGGGAGACAGAGACAGGAGGATCACAGGTTCAAGACCAGCCTCAGCAACCTAGTGAGACTCTGTTTCAAAACAAACAAACAAAAAACAACAAAAACAAAGGGTTGGGCATATAGCTCAGAGGTAGAATGCCTCTAGGTTCAATCCCCAATACCACAAACACACACACACACACACACACACACACACACACACACACACGATAGGGACATTACAAATAACTTCCTCTTTGACTTATTGAGTTCATTGGGAGACAATTTGGTGAAGTTTTTATTTTAGACTATAATCTAATAAGAACAGTATTGTAGTTAACTCCTCTATGTTTGATTTAGTTTAGTATTTAGCATTCGTCCATTCATTGAGTTTGTAATTATGCATTTATTGAACATTTAATATAAATCAGAAAGTAAAGTATAAGCAAAGGGACTATAAATAGAGTACTGTCTTATATTTTAAAACCTCAGGTGAAGACAAATAAAAAAAAGAAAGACAATTGCTACATTGGTAAGTGCTATGATAAATATATCTTGAGAGGCACAGAAGATTGTCCCCTATCCCAGCAAAGATTTCTTGAAAGGTATGAAACCAAAGCAAGAGCTGGAGGAAGAACAGGAATTTGCCACATGGAAGAGAGAGCAGGAGTAGAGATTAAGCAGGTTGTAATAAAGGCATTTCAGTAATTGGAAAGGCAGAAACAAAGGCAAAGAGGCAGGAAAGACAGCCTTGTCTTATGTCTAAAGAATTAGCTTGTAATCCCAGTACTTTGGGAGGCAGAGACCGGAGGATTCGGGTTCACTGCCAGACTCAGCTCTCTCTCTCTCTCTCTCTCTCTCTCTCTCTCTCTCTCTCCCTCTCTCTCTCTCTCTCTCTCTCTCTCTCTCTCTCTCTCTCTCTACCTAGTGAGACCCTCCGCAACTTCGTGAGACCCGGTTTCAAAATAAAGTATAAAAAATAGGGCCGGGGGTGTAGCGTGGAGGTAAAACACCCCTGGGTTCAATCCCTGTTACCGCAAAAAAAAAAAAGAATTAAAAATGGAGTCACTGGACAATTAAATGTGCGAAATGAGTGTTAAGACATAGAACTTAGTATTGGACAGGAGCCAGATGGTGAAGTATTATTCATGCCCTAAACAACTCAGATCTTCGTCTGGCATAGTGGCACATGCCTATAATCCCAGTACTTGGAAGGCTGAGACAGGAAGATTGTAGGTTAGAGGCCAGTCTCAGCAATTTAGCAAGGTCCTCAGCAACTTAGTGAGACCCTGTTTCAAAATAAAAAATAAAATAGGGCTGGAGGTGTAGCTCAGTCATAGAATGCCTCTGGGTCCAATCTCAATCTCCAGTACCATAAAAAAGGAACTTGGACCTTTTAAATTGTGGGTATTGAGGAGTCAAGGAAATATTTGAAAAATAGAAATTATGTGGTCAGCTTTTCATAGCAGTCATAACATGGGCATGTATGCAAGTACGTGTATCCTACATTTGCAGGGAACAAAATCTGAAAAGGAATGACCTGCTTCGAGTCTCCTATCCTTCAGGTGAGGAATGAGGTAGGCCTAATCCAGGTAACACACTAGGCTTGGTCTATGTGAGAGATTTCCACTTCCAGATATATTTGAGAGGTAAAATTGGGAGGCCTCCATTAAGGCTGAACATGAGGGATGAGAAAAAGGATGAAATCAGAAGTATTTTCAAAGTTTCTAATGCGTGTTGAGGTGGCTGGTGATGCATCAGCTGGAGTAAGAATATGAGAGGCTGAGAAGGTTGGGGTGAAAAATGAATTCAGTTTTTGGCATGCTCTTATTCACTCCCATAGCTTCAATTATTTCCTACATGCCAATATCTCCTAAATGTGTATTTAGTCCAGATGTCCCTTTCACGCCATGTATCAAACCACTAACCAAACATTAGAAATACCTTCTGGGACGTTTAGCAGACATCTCAAGCTCAATGTGCACCAAAATGGATTTATCATCTTTTCTATCCTATCTGTTCTGTTTTCTTAATTTCAGTATCAATATCCAATATATATATATATATATAATATATATATAGTATATATAATATATAATATATTATATATAATATATAATATATACAATTTATTAATCCAGAAACATAAAATAAAACTTTGCCTCATTTTTTCCTTCACTACCAACCTCCACATCACTATATCTTTATTCATGTTATATATTGGTTCCATTTAATTAACACCCTTCCTGTAATCCTAGTACTTGGGAGGCTGAGATAGGAGGATTGCAGGTTTTGAGGCCAGCCTCAGCAATTTAACGAAACTCTTAGCAATTTAGTGAAATCCCATTTCAAATAAATAATAAAGAAAGAGAGAGAGAGAGAAAAAAAAAGAAAGAAAGAAAGTGTTGGGGGTGTAGCTTGGAGTTAGAATGAGTTCAATTCTCAGTTAAAAAAAATTCAATAACCTTCTCTTGACTTTCAATACCATCAAACCACATCAATTTTGGGGGAGGGGCTGGGGGGTAATGTAGGTTGAACCCAGAGGCATTCTACCTCTTAGTTTCAAACCCAGCCCCATTTTTTTTTAAACAGGGCTTCACTATGTTGCTGAGACCGTAGGAGAGAGTTCTAAAGGACCCTCAAAGCAAAGCTCAGAAAAGAACCTCCAACCTGCAATTCTCCTGTCTCAGCCTCCCAAGTAATGGAATTACAGTACACCACGCCCAGCTCCACATCAACTCTTTACTCAGTTATTATGATAGTTTTCTAATTTTTCTCTTTCTACACTGATCAGTTCCCCAAAGATCATTTCAAACTCCTAATAACATGTATCCTCAGACTCATCTTTACCAGCTCCCCTCTGCATAGTCTGTCCTAATTCTCTCTCATTTCTTATTCTAAAATTCTATCCCAGCTATTTATGTCTCCTTTCCTCCACTTCTTTTCTCTAACAAACTCTTTTATACAGTTAACTCTAACCACTGTTTACAGTAGTGAGTCCAAAGCCTTCTGTGCCACATTAGGGATCTTGAGCTTCCCTGGTTCATGTTCTCTTCACTATCACAGAACATTCTATCTATGACTGCAATTCATTGTTCACATGTTTGTGTCCCACTAGACTTGTGGCTCAATGATGGCAGTCTCTATTACTCACCATTGAATATTCAGTGGTTAGCAAAGTTCTGTTTAAATAAACAGTATGTATTAAATACTTGTTGAATTAATATTAATCATTGGACTAAAAGTGTCTGTGACAAATATACAGCTACAGTTGACCTTAGTCAGACCCTCTAATATGGAAAAAAGAATGCTAACAAAGCCTTATTGGGTAGTGAGGAAGTGAGAGGAAGAGTCTAAACAAACCTTTGTGTTTTCAGTGCTGGGGATTGAGCACAGGGCCTTCCACATGCTAGGCAAAAGTGCTCTAGCCTTGAGCCACATCCCCAGACTAAAAAAAGCCTTTGATTAATTAGGTTAAAATAGAGAGAATGAAGTTTAATTGAAGGTCCAACAGCAAGTGGGAATAAAACATAAGTTGTAAATACTAAGGCAAAGTGTCACATGTCTCTATTGAAACACATATTTCTCCTGTTCAGTACATGTGGTGAGTTTGTAAGAGACTATCAGTTCCATTATTATTTCATTCTTAATGATAGCAGTAGTATCAAATGAGGAGCAAAAAGTTAATCAGAAAAGCTTAAAGAAGAGGGCAGACTGGATGTTGAATAAGCAAAGACATTCTGTAGAATACAATAAATTTATAAGTTAAAACATTAGTAAAGATTATATATTAAAGAGAAATAAGAAACACAAAATTTCTTATCAGATTCCTAAATTAACCAAAGTCTTTTCATTGCTAATGAGTCTTTTTAATACCTGAAATAGTGCTTCTGAAAAAAGAACAAGACCTAACATCTCTTATGCGTGTAAATAATTAAATAGTACTTTCTCTAGTAGTACATATTTCCATTCCAGTAAGACAACTCTTCAGAAAGTCAGAGTCCAGAGAGGAAAATTCTGATCTTGAGGTGTCTTGTAAATCTTACCTCCGACAGTCAATTTTGCCTTTGTTGATGAAACTGAGCTTACATCAAAAGACAATGTGCCATTATCGTGGGAAACCTGCTGTGTCTGAGATCTACTAGGACAGAGCAGGAAATGTTCTTTTCTGAGCCTTGCTTTGAGGATCCTTTAGAACTCTCTCTCTCTCTCTTTTTTTTTTTTTTGGTACTGGGGATTGAACCCAGAGGTATTCTAACTTTGAGCTATACACCCAGCCATTTATTTTTATTTTGAAATAGTCTTGCTAAGTTGCTGAGGGTCTTGGTAAATTGTTGAGGGTGGCCTTGAAACTGCAATCCTCCTGCCTCAACCTCCCCATGTACTGAGATTACAGGCATGTGCCACCAACTTCCTTTTGAAACTCTTATTGATGCCAGAAACAGAACTATCTTAACTGAATGTGTGCATTTGAAACACCATATTCCATTTTTACACTAAAATGTCGTTTTTATCCTTACCTTGCTGTACAAAGGATCCATACACAAACCACATGGAGTTGTAGAGCGTAGTCGATGTCATTGATCCCATTTGTAATCGTGGGGGATTGAGCCAGTTCAAGAGGTAGACCAGTAGACCCACAAGAAGGACTGTGCCAGCAATGCAAGCCCACAGAGAGAGATCGAAAGGTGCGAGACAGGCAAACATATCCACCGTCTTCTCAGCCCTCCGAAGCAGGACGCCCACCGAATAGTCCATGTACCGTGTTGTAAAGTCCACCACATTCTCACGATCTGGAGTGATGGTTAAAGCAGAAATCCCTATGTCCGCTCTCTGAGAAACAGAAAGAAAAGAGAATACATGAAGAGTGTGAAAACAATTTGATTCATGGCACTTCAGCTTGCCTTGAGGAAAAAAGAAGTAGAGGCCTCAGGCAACATCTGAAGACTTTTGATATAAACTGAACACACTGCAGAGACTTCTTAGAGAAGAGCTATGTGTGAGTTTTGCATTTCTTACTGCAAATCATGCCCCACCAGAGTCAAACAAATCACCTTATTCATGTTATCAGTGCATGTGAAATCAGTGAAGAATACCTCAGACACAGATAACACGTGAAGAAAACTGTCTGCTTTTCCTTCAGACATTTTATCAAAGCAGTCCTTAACAGAGAAGCAAAGAAAAAACTTATACAAATTATTCAAGAAAACGTTTCCAAGATATTCAATATGTTCTTAACATGTGAACTATTAGGTTATTTAAAAGCTTTGGCATGACTTTTTCCCTTGTTTTGAATTTCTCTGCATAAAAATTTATATTATTGGGGTCTAAATGTATTATTAGTTTGTTAGAGCTTGCATGGCATTGAGTTATAATATCACATGCCAGAGGTCTCCACCATGATTCCGTTGTATAAACTCCAGAAACATTTCAATGAACAATTAATAATTAAGAAGACAGACCATTCTTCTTGGAGTTGTGACCCTTTTCTCTGTGTCTTTTTAGAGTCCCATTGATAGCACTCGCCACGGTGACACTTGCTATTTTACTTATTTAAAACGTATCACAAAATCGCAACAAAGCACAGAATAAATGACTTCACATTTAAATTCTGTGATATGAGAATAAATATTTCAATATCTGGAAGATGTATCTTATTTGAAATAATGATTTGTAGCTGTGATTAAAGCTGTGGGAAGCCTCTTCCAGACAAATACAAACACTAGTAAGTTGTATGATGAACATTTTCTAGTTATATTTCTTTTTTATTGCTTTATGGCAGAGAATGGAAATTTATTTTACAGTTTTTAAGTACCAAAAAAAGTAATATGCCAAGTGGAAAGATAAACCATTAGATGAATTTAATCTCTGAAGTAATAAGGCTCTTAAAAAATATTCTCGCTAAAGTTAAGCAGTGGTGTGTGTGTGTGTGTGTGTGTGTGTGTGTGTGTGTAACCCCCATATCAACTTGTTAGTAGGCCCAGTGCTAAGTATTTAAATAAATTTTTCATTTAATGTTTGCAATGAACTATGAATTACGTGTTTTCCCCTCCATTATATATATTGGAAGAAAAACTAAAGCTTGGAAAAAGTTACTTGTTTACTTCTCAGTTAAGAATTATAGAGGCCAGTATTAAAGCCACATTTTTCTTACTCCAAAGCTTGTGCTCATAATTATTTTACTATATTACAAGATATCATTTGTTTTCCAAAAGACTCATATTGGAGGAAGTCAGAGTAACTGGTTTTTAGGATATTTGTTTTTCTTTAAAGAGCCTGAAATTCTGATTTTTATAAATTTTATTATTTACATTGCTATGAGGTCATATTAATATATGAACTATAAGTTTAGACTTATTACCTGAAAGATATTAAACTTAATAGTATTATATGAAAATGGACTTGCAGAAAAAAACAAGTATTGGTTTTAAGCTCATATTTTTATTTTTTGTGACTAGGTAGTGGGAATTGGGTCTTTCAGACTGAAAAATCTAGCCTGGATCCTTAGTTTTCTACTCCTGCCTTTTCTGAGCTTCAGTTTATCTACTGGTGAAATGGATGTAACTGTTTAGCATCACTGTTGTGAGTTGCCTCATTTATCTTGATCTTAACTGTGGATAAATACCTCTCCAAGATTCAATTAGGCTCTCAGAAGGTGCATTTACCTTCTCAGGACAGTAAAGTACTATGGATCAGTAATTTGCTAATTGGTGCACTAGTGACCCAAAGCATTTAACAACTCAACCAAAGTCAGAAAATTCCACCCAAGGAAGAATTTACTGACAATATGTTAATTGAACATTTGTACAATGTTCATAAATATTTTGCCAATACATAATTAACTGTTTTACATTTAAATGATTACACAGTGGGATGGTTACTGATTTTAATAATGGATACATCTAAGTATCAGAAAGTAAATTTCTATAATGTAATACTATCTAGGGACTTATATGAAAGGAAAAGGAACAGGTTATTTTGCATGCACTTAAATATTAATAGATATAACAGTTTAACTATCCTATATCTATAGATAAATACTAAATTCTGGTATGCTTTTAACACTTGATTATTCTAATGTCAAGGAGAAATTGCCACCCTCCCTATGGAGAAAATATAAGAATCATACAATGAACATTTTCAAACTTCACAAAGACACACATATACACACACACACCATAAACATTTTCCTATCTTTGAGTTTTGCATATACCTTCCTATGGAGATGCCTCACTCTATATTTCAGAATCAGTGATAGAGAGATGACTGTGGCTGAAGTGAGTATGTTATTATCCTTACTTATTTTAGAGAGGCTGTACTGGAGCAGAAAAGAGTCAAGGACCACTTCAAGAAAGATGGCCCTAAAACTTCCTAAATATCTATAAACATAATCAGAGACATTTGCTCATTCATTCCTGTCTTATTTATTGATCTATTTAGTCAAATCACTTGTTCACCTACTTTTTTAATATTTTTATTTTTAATACTTTTATCGGTGCATTGTAATTCCACATCATTATGTAGTTCAAAGTGATAGGGACATATATGCACACAGTACTTGGTGAGCTCCCCCCTGCTCACTCCCCACTCCCTCCCCTTCCCCATACATGATATTGAGATTAGCATTAGTAATTTCACATATGTATATAACTTCAGTGACAGTGTTTTCTTCATTGATTCTCCAACACTGCCCTCCTCTAGACCCCCTTCATTGCTCCACTGTGCTTTCCCCTTCATTATCTAAAGTCCCTCTTGTATCACAATTACTCCCTAACTTCTGCATATGAGAGAAAACAGATGACCTTTCACTTTCTGTGACTGGCTAATTTCACTTAACATAATGTTCTCCAGGTCTATTCATTTTCCTGCAAATAACATAATTTTGTTCTTCTTCACTACTGAGTAGAACTTTTTTGTGTGTGTATATCCCATAATTTGTAATCCATTCATCTGTTGATGGACACCTAGGTTGGTTTCATGATTTGGCTATTATGAATTCTGCTGCTAAAAACATGGATATGCATATATCATTATAATATTATGATTTTATTCCTTTTGGAAAGGTACCCAAGAGTGTATGTATAGGTGGATTGTGTGGTCGATCCATTCCCAGTTTTCTGAGAAATCTCCACACTGATTTCTGAGAAATCTCCACACAAATTAGCTGCACTAATTTGCAACACCACCAACAATATATAAGAGTTCCTATGTCCCAACACCCTTGCCTGCATTTATTGTTGTTTGACTTCTTGATGATTGCCATTCTAATTGGGGTTAGATGGAATCTCAGTGTAGTTTTGATTTGCATCTCCCTGATTGCTAATGATGATGAACATTTTTCATATATTTATTAGCCATATGTATTTCTTCTTTTGTGAAGTGTCTAGTTCAGCTGCCCATTTCTTGATTGGGTTATTTGTTTTTTTAGTGTTGAGTCTTTTAAGTTCTTTGTATATTCTGGATATTAGTCCTCACCTTCTACAATAACATTACAAATCTTTACCTTTATGAAACCTTTAATCTTCACACTACACACCCCAACTTTGAGAAGGTGATCTCCATTGCTATTTTATAGAGAACAATAGAAGATGTAAGATTAAATTTCACACTTATTTCCACTTCCCTAACTATGGCCCCCACACAGCCTATTGTAAAGACCTACTTACAAAAGAAGAGCTAGCATCCATCCTATTTTAAGACCAACTCTCATCAGTAAACTTATCAACCAGTCTTCTCCATTTCAGATACTTAAACTGATGTCTTATGTATTCAGTATCATACTAGCATCTGCCTATTTCCTATTAAAAGAGTCTTTAACTCTTTCTTATTAAGATTAAAACAGAGAAAAGCCTTTTCCCCTAATCTGTATGTCTCCGACTTCCAGCAAATATCCTTCTCTTTCTCTCTTTTTTCCATAATAAATTTTCCCCAGAAATGTGTCTCTATTTTCACACATCCCAGTCACTCTGAGAAGATTCTTTACCCAGGTTATTAGGTAGTCTATTGCTCATATAAGCAGCATTTTAAAATCTTTGCATTGCTCAATCAAATGGATAGAATCCAGTACTCATCTAGTTGGGTCTTGTGACAATATTTTACAGTGATGGCTACTTTCCCCTTGCATTTGATGGCATGACATAAACCTCTTTCTCACCTGCTTTGTCAAATTCATGTTAGTAATCCCCTGGAATTGGGCCTATACCCTTTTTTATTTGAGGTTCTCTGCCTCTGCAATCTGTCTACATCTATTACATCCATTGTCCCCAAATTTATATTTCTAGATCTGAGATTTGAAGTCCATATTGATTTATGCAACTGCATAATTGACATTTCTATTAAGTGTCTCAAATATACCTCAAACTTGACATGGCTATGACCATATTATTGATATTCAACTCCAACCAGTCATCTTAATGTCTACTTCATGAATGGAATATTCTTACATAGGTCATAAACTCTGGTGGTCATATTATCTTCCCAGCCTCATAACCCTATCGAATCTGTCATTATTGATTTTGCCACCTGAAAACACTAATATCCATTCTCTGCTCTATTTCTAGCTCTCATCATTGTTTTCCTGGGCTTCATATCTTTAAAAATCTACCTGAAATCTACTTTTCCTCCTCTTTAATCTCTCTGTTGTAATCAAAGTAATCATTCTGGTGAGCAAACATGATCCTGTCCTGCCATATTTTAAAGATTTTCAATAGATTTGCACTATTCTTAGAAAAAAAGATTACAATCTTTCACCTGATCCACACACCTTTAAATAGGCTGTCCCCAGCATGCTTCAACGCACTCATGCTGTCCAAGTTTCTCCCTGGCACGTCTTCCTGATCCATGATCTTTGTAAACATTGTTTTCATGGTCTTAACAGACCCTCCTGAAACCTTTTTAAGGAAACTCTTCAAATTCACATATTAGCTTGATTGCTACTTTGTTAGAGAAGCTATCAATGCCTCCTTTGATTAGAACAATTATCAGTATTTCCACTAGCAGAAGCCTAGTATAATTCTTTAAATAGTGTTTGACTCTTCTACTAGACCATAAGCTCAAGGGAGGGAGGGATTGTAAGTTAAAAAAATTATATGTATTTATATTTTTTCCCTGGTGCCTACCACATTGTCTGGCACAGAATTCATGGTCAATAAGTACTTTCTTCGTATATGAATGAACATGAAATCTCCACTAGATGCTTTTTACTTGATTCTTATTCATCTCTTCTTTCTTTTTGCCAGCATTCCCAACAGAGAGGAGTTTTTAAAAAATAAAAGGAAATTGGTGATATAAAAATTTACAAAATTTTAGAGCAATGATTAACGATTAGCATCTTGATGAATAATTACTTTAATTAGAATGAGGTTTTTGAAGGCTGGAGATACGGCTCAGTGGTACAGCACTTGGCTAGCATGCATGCGGGAAGCCCTGAGTTCAATTTCGAGCACTGAAAAAAAAATGAGGTTCTTGGTTTATTAGTATATTTATGCTTATGCTAGTTGCCATTATTTAAAGTAATTAAACTTCTATTCTCCCTCCTTTTTGTATTTTCTTGGTGCAGTGCTGGAGATCAAACCCAGGGCCTCACACTAGGCAAGTGCTCTACCACTGAGCCACATCCCCAGCCCAATTAAGCATCTATTATAGTAAGTTTAATACATTATAAAATATTACTGTATGTCAAATATTTAATGTAAAATGATTATTTAAATTTTGATAAGACAAGCACTAAAACTGGAATATAAGCGAATTTATTTTCAAAACTATTCTAATTACATAGTCATTATATTTCCTTTGGAATAAAATATAATATTTGCATGCTTTCAAGTCATGAATATAAGATGGATGGATAATACAATGGGGCATGACTGGTAAGCCATATAATCTTGGATCTTTGAAGATTAAACTTAAGAGAAGTTGAAAAACATTTACTCTAAATTTAATTTGGAATAAATTATCAATCAAAACAAGTAATCATCTAATTTATTCTTGAATATGATACTAAGAACATTGTATTGATAGTCCTAATAGTTATGCATTTATTTAGTTCTTATTATATATTAACTGCTTCATTACATGTTCTGCATACATTGTCTTATTAAGTACCTAACAAGTCCAACTGCCTCTTTCCAAGATGAACAATTTACATTTGAAATATTCTAATTACTATAAATACTTGACTTTATAATGAATATCTACTTCCCTGGACCTTCTATTAAATGTCTTAGTTTTGTCATCCATACATTATGAATCTGAACAAGTCAGCCCTGTGACAATATTTCAAATACATGGAGAACACTATCTTATCCCTTATTTGGGAATATCTTTTCAAAACCAAAAATAATTTGTTTATTCAATCATTGTCTCCAAGACATGATTTCTATACCCCTCAAATTAATGGCCATTCTCTCTTGAATATAGACTAAATTGTCAATGTTTCTTCAATTGATATATAGTCTTAAAATAATGATATCAGAGCCTAAATAAATATTATTAGGTAAACAACAGAACCTTATACTAAAGGTAAAATAAAAATTTTAAAATGAAATACTAGTAAGCCGGGCATGGTGGCGCACGCTTGTAATCCCAGTACTTTGGGAGGTGGAGACCGGAGGATCCGGGTTCGCGGCCAGCCTCAGCTCTCTCTCTCTCTCTCCCTGTCTCTCTCTCTCTCTCTCTCTCTCTCTCTACTTAGTGAGGCCCTCCGCAACTTCGTGAGACCCGGTTTCAAAATAAAGTATAAAAAATAGGGCCGGGGGCGTAGCGCGGAGGTAGAACGCCCCTGTGTTCAATCCCCAGTACCGCAAAAAAAAAAAAAGAAATACTAGAAAACTAACGGTACTTATAAGTCCCGTGTAATAGATTTTGAATAGTGTTAGATTTTATGTTTGTCTCTCTTTAATATCATTCTTTGGTTCTTCTGCATCCTTCACATCTGTCAGTAATATTTTGAACATTTAACTGTCATCCATCATGTCAACTTTTATTTTTCTAGATTTGGGCCATATGGAAGTTTGAGAAGCAGGCCTTTAATTCTTTATTCACATTAGCAGTACATATTGATGAAAAGTACACTGGCAGTTCAAAGCAAGGCAATGTGCTTCTAGCGCTCCATTCACTTTGACAATAACTCATCAGTTAACACTCTAGATATGGATTTTAATCACCTATGAATATTCTTTGTCATAGTGCCATCCAACAAGGTTTCTCCCTACAATTTTTAAGTGCTTTGAAAAAGGATTAGTGAACTCAAAATACATGAGTAATCAGATATTCATCTTCTCATGAATAGCTAATGCTATCAAAAAAGAAAATTAACAGCTTATTTTTATCACCTACAACACATCTGATTAATAATCTATTCTATAATTTTATCTGAGGATAAAATCAAACCTACTGCCCCATCAGAATATATTTTTAAATTTTGAATATGCCAATTCCAAACTATGTAACACCTCTCTTTTTCATATTTTGTATATATAACCCATAATAACTCATCTCTCACTTGAGGAAATGCATTCATTTTCCTGGGATATCACTCATTTGGACCTGGAAATTTGAACTCATTCAAAGGGCCTATCATGGGCTTCAATCTTCTTCCCCCTATCATCCTATTTTAAATGGTTTTGGCCACAAAGCAGAAGTAAAATAGTTTCTGAAGAATTGTGGCACATATTTTGCCTATTGAACTTAAGAAATCATGCATTTTCTTCTCTTGCTCTTCATGAGAATGAGCTTTTATAGTTTTAAATTTTTCTTAACAGTTTTCAAAATATTATTTGATATTCTTTAATCCTCATATAATGTTACACTGTAAAGATCCCAGGTTTGCTTGGGAGAGAGTAAGCACTGAAGAAAGGCTAAAGGAAGGAAGAATGGAAGTGTGGGAGAGGCAGGGAAAGAGGAAAAGTGGGAGGGGGGAATGGGAGGAAAGAAGGAAAAAAGGGAACAAGGAGGAAAGAAGGAAGAATGTAATGAAATCTTACATCTATCAATTAATTATGTATGACCATGGGCAAGTAAACTCATCATTTTAGACTACTTCTCTGTATAGTGAATGAATTGACACTGGTGATATAAGAGCCCTTCTAATTCTGAAATTTTTATACCCCAAACTATTTATTATGACCTTATTATATGATTGTTCCAAGCTTAGAAATATAGGAATATAAACATTTTGCCTAAATTCTGATTTTCTTTTTTTTTTTTTTGGTACCAGGGATTGAACCCAGGGGCATTCTACCTCCATGCTACACCCCCGGCCCTATTTTATTCTTCATTTTGAAACGGTCTCGCTAAGTTGTGGAGGGCCTCACTAAGTAGTTGAGGCTGATCCCGAACCCGGATCCTCTGGTCTCCGCCTCCCAAGTACTGGGATTACAAGCGTGTGTCACCACGCCCGGCTCTAAATTCTGATTTTATATTCTGATATCTTCCTAAGTAAATGCATCATGTAAGTTATTACCATTCATAGGAAAAGTCAAAGAATAAATAATGGGAAAAAGAAAAAATGAACAAATTGTCAAATACATCACAAATTTTTTATTTTCTCAGTCAAGATTTTACATACTTCTTTGAAAGAATAAGATATCCTTTAATATGTCATTGTTATAGGTTATTATTTCAGTTTAATTAAGAACACATACCACAGTTATCTTTCTTTTTTTGTTTTTTGCGGTACCGGGGATTGAACCCAGGGGCGTTCTACCTCCGCGCTACACCCCTGGCCCTATTTTTTTATACTTTATTTTGAAACCGGGTCTCACAAAGTTGCAGAGGGCCTCACTAGGTAGAGAGAGAGAGAGAGAGAGAGAGAGA